>JALHBX010000663.1:0-39594 GCA_024340025.1 Tolypocladium tundrense | reverse complement strand
AGAGAAAGAGATTCCTAAGGGAAACTCTGACTTAAGCTATTTACACAATATTCATAAAATGAGGCCATTCATAAAGTATGAAAGTCATGTGATCGTTCCCTCACAGGTTCACGACGAGCGACTTGGCTTGGACGACGTTGAAGAGCGAATCGCACTCTCGTTCAGCCACCGCAGTGCCGTTGGGGAAGACCTTGACTCCCGGCGGGTAGCGTGGCGCCGGTCCCGAGGGCGGGTATGTAAGATACTTCTTGTTCCAGTCGGTGAAGCCGCAGCGCTGGGAGATGTCGTGGATGCTTTGCATGGTGGCGTCGTCGAGCGGCATGAGGTCGTAGTGTTGTTGCACAAACGACTCCAAGATCACGTTGCTCTGGATCGTGTCGTCAAACATGATGCCGTCGTAGACCAAGAGGCCGCCGATGTTGTTGTATTTGGTGTCGTTGGAGTTGACCATGTGGCTGCCGATGTACGGGCCGTAGTAGCCGCCGTAGGACTCCGCGGCGATGTACACCTTCCAGCCGTGCATGCTAAAGGTGTCGATGAAGTTCTTCCAGAAGCCGAGGAACTGCTCCGCCACGTCGTCCTCATCCTTGGCAGTAGCATTGCCCTGAGAGAAGCCGACGGTGACGGGCTGCTCGATCCAGACGACATTCGTCAGTTGGTGCCAGCTCCAGGGGTTGGGAACTGGCTTCAAGGTGCCGGCCTGCCATTGGAATGGGCCGTTCTCTTGCAGAAACCCCAAGAGAGAGGAGCAGCCGGGCTAGTCGCCGCTGTTAGATCTGTGCACTCTGTCCAGTTGTGCGAGCGAGGTATAACATACACCTCCATTGAGCCAAATGACGATTTCCTTCTTCTTCTTGTGCTCCTCGTTGGCGGTGGGGAAGAACCAAAAGTACAGGTGATCCCTCTCATTCGGCTTGCCGCTGATGGGCAACTGCCCGGCGTACGACTCGCCCACATCGAAGTCGACCTCTGGGAGACCCGAGCCGTTCACGGCAAACTCTTGAAAAAAGGCCCAATCAGTAATGAAGTAGTTATAATGGGTTGGTTTGAGACTCACTGGACGTAGCGTTGTTCAGGAACCGGTGTGCGGCGTCCGATCGCGCATGAATCTTCGGCTCCTCGAACGCTTCATACGAGGCGCTGCGGCTCTCATACCCGTGCAGCCTCTGGAGAAGCGGATCTAGCCTGGCGTTTCGTGCCGCAGCCGCTAGTCCCCAGAGCCCAACAAGGGAGAAAAGCAAGTGGTTCCGCATCTTGTTTCGATTCACGGAGCGAAGTGCCGAGTGCCACAGTTGCGCCTGGGAAGTGAGCCACAGCAACAGGACATCTGTCAGCATTTATACTCCGTACGGCCGCCATAATTTCCGCGTTTACTTTGTCTATCCTGTCTGTTCTGTACGACGAGTACGACGCTGTATTGCCGGGGCGGGCCATGGAACCTCTGCACGGCTCTTGTCCAACTCGAGGCCTGATCGTCTGCCATCAACCCACAGTCGGTGTACTTCCTACAGCGCCAGGCTGGACAGCTGCCTTTCCCAGGGGCCTCTCCACGCATCGGCAATATATCTGATCCTACCGTGATCGGTTAGGGCGTGCCGGTCCTGCAAGTCACCGTGCTAGTCGGGCTGACCGGGCGCGGCTCAAGCTTTAACACAGGTCGGTAGTTTGAGCACTTGCCTAATGCAGTAGATCGACGGCGAAAAAAGTCCCTGGTCTCCATCGCGGGCACCGGTTCCCACACGCATGACGCAATACAAGTCAGTGATCGCGCTGGGCAGCCTTGGACACGGTGAAAGCCATGATACGCTGCAGACTACAATCTCTAATATGTACGAGGTAGCTGATCCTTGGGGATATCTATCTGGCTACCACCTACTCGCATTTGGCTACCAATCACTGCGAAGTGTAGCGGTCATGTAACTCCCGCTCAGCCACACATATACGTTTCAAGTTGCCCCCAGCTACTTTGCACGCAGCCATCGACATGACTGCCCGGCTGCCAACTCGGATTTATTGAGTTCGGCGGGACATTGTATACGCCGCCGGATTGGCAATTGAACTTGCAGCGCAGGCATGACAAAGATATTGGTTCCTACAAATGGGAAGCGGCGGGCTTGCCCCGAGCTGACGTGGTAGCGGACAATGCACTGTAGGTCTCTCTGACGGTATTTGTGGAAGGTACTTTGTGCTTTGGTGGAGGTATGGGATGGCCAGATACGAGATGAGGATAGCCATGGTCTTTCAGTCATAGCGTGGACATCCGAGGATGCCGGCCGAAGGTGTCCCGCCCGCTTCTGTGGTGGTACTAGAAGGCAAGTCTTGAATTTATGCCCACCAGGAATAGTAGAACTATGTCTCAAAATTGTGAACATCAGGCGTTCAACTAGTCTGTACTCGTAGGGAGGCCATGCTTTAGTGGAAAGAAGAGACCTAGCATTCAGTGTTTGCTGTCCTCAATGTCTCAGACAAGAACGCGGCAAGGTCCGTTCGAAAGCGGGCTCCAGCCTTGACACTACTCGTACTTTGTATTTCCACACCGCCCGAGTGCAGCCCAACAGTTCGGAACAGCACTGCCGTGTGTGGCTTGTCGGTTGCCGAGACCTGCAGAACGAGGATGACCAACCACATGTCAATATATGTCTCATTATAGTTGAGATGCAACAAGGCTGCCTAATTCGACTGAGACACCGAGAACATTGGGCTTCAGGTGAGATATCGATAGCCTGCATACGTCCGTAGATAGTACGGAGTAGTGATGGATGGACATGCTCCTGATAGAAATACAAGAGCCATCCGTAAGCATATTTTACGGACCGTACTTGCTGCAACTCGTCTCAAACTTGGACTTTCTCGTCGTATTCGCGCTCAAGCTTAAACTCTCCCGGCCCCATGGACCGATCTGCCTCCGGGGGGCGTCATGTCATCTCCGCCGCGGCGCCGCCCTTTAGTACGCTGAAGCCAGGCACGTCGCCGGAATACCAGCTCTTGCCTAGACCCTCAATCTCCTTTGTGCGAAAGTCGAGCTCCACGAGGCCCACTTGCTGTCGTAGTTGAGCTCTGAGCCTTGCTGTGTACCGCGGCCAAGTCCAGCCGTTGAGACTTGAACGCCTCGAGCTTCTCCGGGTCGCACGGGGGATGCACACGAGTTGAGAAACGTGGATACATGTAGATTTATGCTCCACGCACTTATGCTAGTTTTGTGTTTTCGCTACAAATGAAATCACTTCATCCACGCAACCTTGAGCTCTGCCTCGTGCTGCTTGGCGATGACGTCCCCGTACAGCTGCGGGCGCCTCGCTTTGCGATACCTGAACCCGCCAGCCAGCTGCAGCTTCTCTCGCGTGCACACGGCCACGGCCATGTCCTCCCCCAGCCGGCGGCACTCGTCGAGCACGTCGCCAAAGGGGTCCAGCACCATGGAGCAGCCGTTCTTGAGCTGGTCGTCGTCCATGCCGATGGGGTTGCTGAAGACGACGTAGATGGCGTTGTCGTACGCGCGGGCCGGCAGCCACTTCATCAGCCAGGCGCGGCCCTTGAGCCCGTCGAACTCGGCGCGGAGCGTGGTCGGGTCCGTCGCGCGGGCGTGCCACAGGCCGGGATCCACAAACCCGGCGCCGGGCCGGGTGGACGGCGTGCACATGGTGACGTGCGGCGCAAAGAGGATCTCTGCGCCCAAAAGGGCCGTCGCACGGGCGTTTTCGACGACGTTGTTGTCGTAGCAGATTAGGATGCCGGCCTTCCAGCCGAGAAGATCAAAGACGACGAGCTCATCGCCGGCGGATAGGTGCTTGCTGATGAAGGGGTGCAGCTTGCGGAAGCGAGCGAGCATGCCGTCTGCCGAGACACACACGTAGGTGTTGTAGATCTTGTCCGCCGCCTCATCATACTCGAACAGCCCGGCCAGCACGACGACGCCAATGTCCCGTGCAATGGAAACCAGCTCCTGGATGCTTGGGCCTGAAGGCACCGGCTCCGAGGCGGCGATGAGCTCGTCGCGGGACAGCTTCGACGCAAAGGTGTAGCCGCTGATGGAGCATTCATGAAAGGCCACGACGTTGCAGCCCTGGCCGGCGGCTTGGGCGGAGAGGCGGCGGATGGTTGCCAGGTTCGCCGCCTTGTCGCCCGAGGCGTTTTCGAACTGCACCGAGGCGATGCGCAAGTCGGACATTGTGAGGAGTCAATACCCTCGTAATACTCCAAGTGGCTATTCTTGTTGGTATCTTGTTGATAGGCTACTTGGGAAGACGACAACTGCATCGAATGAGCCAGAGCGGCTTATATACAGGCCTGCGGCTGAGCCACATGCTGGAAGAATACGATCATGGCGATGCCGCGGCGCTACAGAAAACGACGTTACATAACTCGGATCGCGGAGCGTGAGACTTGCGCCGCAAGATAGAGCCCGTCTGGCCCGATTCACGTCCATTCGTGTTGTCATGGACAAGTTCCTGGCCAGTTGACAGGCCAATTTCTCGCCTCGTGCCGTTTCAGTGGGTGCTGGACCGCCAGCTGAGTGGCGGAGTTGCCTAATCGGGGGATTCACCCACGAGCTGACAAGTTGCTGTGTCTGCGGTTTCGCTACCAAAGGGCGTAGAGACCAGGGTATATTTGCGTATTGAAGCCAGTCTCCGTGCTCAGCACTCCGTATGTATGTACAGGTTTGTGCGGAGTGGTCGGCGATGAGAGCCATTTTTAAACATCAACGTTGCATGTTAGTGAGGAGAGCGATCCGCTGCCTGCGATTCCGTTGAGTGAAGTTTGAAAGCTTGGACTTGCTGGAAGAAGGATGTAATTATGTTCATGAGGGAAACACTGAAGCATCGCACTTTTTCCGTTTCTCGGGACAACCCATTACTAGTGTGTGTAGTCTAGACTCATTGGCAAGTGTCACCCGTCTCTGTCTTCCGTCTGCAATGTAGCATCTCCTTTGCCAACTCCAAGAATGACATGCGATCGGTAGCCAATAGCGTTATAGTCTAGATCGAAATCAACGGCATCATATGTAGCTGCCCACCTCCGTTCGTCTCATCCTCGTGCGCATGTGCCCATGCGTTTGCAGCGCACTTCCCGCTGAGGACGGCCAGTGGCAGTAAAGTAGCATCATATAATAGGCCTATCCAGATGGAGCTGTCCAGTATTGAGATACATAGGATGGACAGCACGACGAGAACCAGCAAGCCACTAGCCTGCATGCCTACACAAGTAACCATGTATCTGTAGCCGCCATGTTGAAGAGATAAATCAAGTGCCACAAGTAACACATGCCCCTGCCTGTTCACTGCAAGACAGATCGGAAGTCCTCAGCCATCTACGCACTGTAGCGTGGGGAGTCGTCTCTGATGCATGCGCCTAGGTGTCCGAAACTGACTCGCCTCACATTCCCACAGGACGGACGGGCTATGCGCTATTGATCTAAGCCTGGATCGCTCTCTATCCCCTAGTAGGAAGGAGGGCTCACTACAGAAGCGTCCATTGGCAATGCCAGAGTTGCTCTCCAAGTGCTCCTGTTTCCATGGCAAGGCACCTCTGGTTGAGCCGCAAGCACGCAGCAACTCGTACAATACCAGCGAGGCTCCCGACGAGCCCATCAAGCTCTCGGCGGCGTCCTGCTCCACGACCAGCACATGACGAGCAAGACCCCGGCAGCATGGGCGAGCTCGTGTCTGACCCCCCAGATGTCCGATGCTGTGGGCTGGTTGTCGCCGCCGGCAATGGAGGCACCATTGTCAACCGACCGACCGCACCACATGGTCAGCCGCAGGCGGGATATCCGGGTTGAATCAGCGATGACACGATGCCATGATCAGACGGCTCTGATCGAAAGGCAACGAGTCGAGCAACACAGCATGCTGACGTCAATCGAGGGTCTGCGCTGCAGGCTGCAACGGTGGGTTCCCGACAGGAGGGTAGACAGCGCGACAGTGAGACAGCGCAACTCAGCCCCTAATGGCGTCTCGGCGCGCCGCTGATCTAATCCCCTCCGTCCAGCGTCCGACCTGCGTCTCTCGCTCCCACCACCGATCGTCCTCTCGCCATCCCATCCCATCTCGTGCTCCTTGCCATCGCCAGCATCATCACCGCCATCCGCCTCGCCGTCGGTACGAAACAGCGACGAGGCGAGCGCAGCGACAGCAGCAGCGCGTTCAGTGTCGTCATCGATCCGCCGCAAGTGCCAAGCGATCCTTGGCAGCCAGCCATTCCCATTCCTCGACGCCGATACCGCCGACGACCAGAACCAGACCCTGCCATCGACATCGCCATCGCCATCGCCATCGCCATCGCCATCGCCCGCGCCCTCACCATGCCCTGGGAACTCTCGCGGCGACGGCTCTCGCGCACCGTCAACAGCAAATACATCTTCGGACGCGTCGTACGTGCCCTGATCGCCAGCCGCGCTCCACCACGGCCCGTCGCCTCCCTGTTCTGCCCCCGGCCGCGAGCGCCAGACACTCCACTGACAGTTCAACTCGCAGCCGCTGCTCCATACCGTCATCTTCCTCATAGAGATGGCCCTCGTCGCCCGCCTGACGGCGCGGTTCAACGCCTACTATGAGGAGCGTCCGCGTGCGTCTCCCTCCGACCCCTCCGACGACACCCCGTGCTGACAGCGGCCAGTCATGACCATGATGGTCACCAACGCCATCCTCGGCGGCATCGCCGACACGGTCGCCCAGAGCATCACCGCCATCCGCCAGCGCGCCCTGCGCAAGCCCGGCGGCGTCGGCAAGGACGACGGCTTCGCCATCGAGATCCACGAGCTCGACCGCAGGAACCCGCTCCTGGACCGCGACCTCATCCCCGACTCCAAAGCCCTGCCGCCGCCCTTTGACTTTGAGCGCCTCACCCGCTTCATGGCCTACGGCTTCTGCGTCGCGCCGCTGCAGTTCCGCTGGTTCAAGTTCCTCTCGACGGCCTTTCCCATGACCAAGACGAGCGCCTTCGGCCCCGCCATGAAGCGCGTCGTCTTCGACCAGCTCGTCTACGCGCCCTTTGGCGTCGCCCTGTTCTTCGTCACCATGACCGTTGCCGAGGGCGGCGGTCGCCGCGCCGTGACCCACAAGCTGCGCGACATGTATGTCCCGACGCTCAAGGCCAACTACCTCGTGTGGCCGGCCGTGCAGATTGTCAACTTTCGGCTGATGCCCGTCATGTTCCAATTGGTATGCCCATGCTCTGTGTGTCGACGGCTTCCCGGGTTCATGATGCTGACGCTGTGCAGCCCTTTGTGTCGACGATTGGTATCGCCTGGACGGCGTACCTGTCCCTTACGAACGCGTCCGACTAAACGAATCATGTTGCAGACGGAGACTTTCAGAGACGCGAGATGAGACTCTGCGAGGCGAGATGAGACTCTGACTGACTCGCCACCTGTCGGTCGACGATGCGGAGTCGGGCACTCCCGCGGCGTCGGCCGGATTGCATTGCACTGCTTGCTTTGCTTTTGCTTATGCATCTGCGCTTACTTGGGCTTTGCACTGTTTGGAGTTGGGAGCATGGGCCATCTTTGTCATCTTGTGCCTAGAGAGCCTAGGTTTTGAATATACATCAGCCTTTGAATCGCTTCGTGTCTGTCGAGAGCTGCAGTGGGAACGGCAACGGCAACGGCGTCTATTCCGTCTATCCAGGGGCCCTGCTACACTGATTGATGAAACCAGCGGTCACTATCGCGGCTCTTATCGCAGCAGCGGCATCTTCAGCAGTGAGTGATTTTCGTGGGCCTGTGCTAGGACGGACAGCCCAGCAGGGTCGCTAACGTCACTCTTGCGATGGACCCCGCCAAAGCTCCGTCCTCAACACCCCACCACCTCCTCGCAGCCTGAGCATCTTCCCTCCCGCAAACAATCAACCTCTCCACTTCCACCCAACAGCCATTGCTCTCCTACCGCAGCTTCGCCCCCTCCTCCAACGATTCTTTGCGCCACCGTCCATCAAGATGTCTCTGGCTAGCAAGCTCTCCATCACCGATGTCGACCTCAAGGGCAAGAGGGTCCTGATTCGGGTGAGTCCGGGTCCAGCCCCGCCATCCGAGACGAGGCATGGGACAGCAAGCAGTCGGGGCGTCCGCGGGCTGCGACGGCGCTTGGGCTTGCCATGACGAGCTGGCCTACGCGCTGAGCTCGGCGACGGCGCAGAGGTCCAATGGATGACGGCTGTTGAAGAAGAAAGCTGGCGTATGCTGACCACATGACCCCGCAGGTCGACTTCAACGTCCCCCTCGACGAGAACAAGAAAATCACAAACAACCAGCGCATCGTCGGCGCCGTCCCCACCATCAAGCATGCCCTCGACCACGGCGCCAAGTCCGTCATCCTCATGTCCCACCTCGGCCGCCCCAACGGCCAGGTCAACCCCAAGTATTCGCTGCAGCCCGTCGTGCCCGAGCTCGAGAAGCTGCTCGGCAAGAAGGTCACCTTTGCCCCGGACTGCGTCGGCCCGGCGGTCGAGGCCACCGTCAACGGGGCGCCCGACGGCGCCGTCGTGCTGCTCGAGAACCTGCGCTTCCACATCGAGGAGGAGGGCAGCGCCAAGGACAAGGACGGCAACAAGACCAAGGCGGACAAGGCCAACGTTGACGCGTTCCGCAAGGGCCTGACTGCCCTGGGCGACATCTACATCAGTGGGTCCCCCCGTGCCGAGTGTTGAGTGTCGAGTGTGACCGAGGCTGACTGCTTCGCCAGACGATGCGTTCGGCACCGCCCACCGCGCCCACTCCTCCATGGTCGGCGTCGACCTGCCCCAAAAGGCCGCCGGCTTCCTCATGAAGAAGGAGCTCGACTACTTTGCCCAGGCCCTCGAGTCCCCCAAGCGCCCCTTCCTCGCCATCCTCGGCGGCGCCAAGGTGTCGGACAAGATCCAGCTCATCGACAACCTGCTCGACAAGGTCAACACGCTCATCATCTGCGGCGGCATGGCCTTTACCTTCAAGAAGACGCTCGACGGCATGGCCATTGGCAACTCGCTGTTCGACGAGGCCGGCGCCAAGACGGTCCCCCAGCTGGTGAAGAAGGCCAAGGACAAGAACGTCAAGGTCGTGCTGCCCGTCGACTACATCACGGCCGACAAGTTCGCCAAGGACGCCGCGACGGGCAAGGCCACCGACGCCGAGGGCATCCCCGACGGCTGGATGGGGCTCGACTGCGGCGCCAAGTCGATTGAGCTGTTCAAGGAGGCCATCGGCGAGTCCAAGACGATCCTGTGGAACGGCCCGGCCGGCGTCTTCGAGTTTGAGAACTTTGCCCGCGGCACCAAGGCCACGCTCGACGCCGTCGTCGAGGGCTGCCAGAAGGACGGCAAGATTGTCATCATCGGCGGCGGCGACACGGCCACGGTCGCGGCCAAGTACGGCGTCGAGGACAAGCTCAGCCACGTCTCGACGGGCGGCGGCGCCAGCCTGGAGCTGCTCGAGGGCAAGGAGCTGCCCGGCGTCACGGCCCTGTCGAGTAAGTAAACGCACGCCTCAATACCCGAAGACGCGGCCGTTGATGACTGGGGTCTGAAGACGGAAACGGACGGTCTCAGCTGTAAGGCCTGCTCGATACGTAAGAATAAAATGGTGAAAATGTTGGTTCAGCTCCGTCTCTCAAGTCTTGCAAATCACATGTCAAGTCGCCTCGTGTCATGTCGGGTGCCAAGTATGCGTGACGTGGTTGATTCATGAGTGTCCCAAATCTATGATGCCATAGTCCCAGCCCATCCGCCCTGCCGCGTTGCTCTCCCCGGCGCAGTCATCACCTCCGCTTGGACGCCTCGACCTTTTTCAGCTCCTCCCTGCAGAATGTCAGCATCGTCGAATACACTCGGCATGTCGGACAGCCTCGTCGTTTCGCGGGCGTGGAGGAGGAAGATGGAGGTCGGGAACGCACTTTAGCTGCGCGGAAAAGTCGTCGCTCGTGTCGTCGTCGTCCCAGCTCTCCTCCCACAGGTGCTTGGCCTCGTCGCCGCCCTGCGCGGCCTCGGTCTGGTCCTCGGGCCAGTCTGTGCTTCAGTCAGCATGCGATGCTTGCTTGCTTGCTCACGGGCTGGCTGCCCCCGCGGCGTCTGATGCCGCGGGGGTGCTGGGGAAAGGTGCGCACCGTCAACGGGAAAGTCCTCGAACTCGTCGTCCTCGCCGAGGGCGGTGGCGGTGGTCTCTGGCTCGGCGGGCTTGGGCGCCTCGGCGGGCTGGGTGTCCGCGGGCTTGGGCTCCGTGGAGGCCATGGCGGCGGCTGTGGGGGGGTGCTTGCTGCTGAGCTGGAGGGATGTCGCGGATGATTGTTGGACGGGTGCGGGCGAGGTGCAGTTATGTTGGCGGTGGGTTGGTGATGTGGTGGTGGTCGCGGCTTGGGATCAGAGGTGACTGGTGGACGGGGCGGAAGAATGCTGGACCGGTGGTGGTGTAGGGTAGGTGGACTTGCTGGGTGTAGGTGGGATTCATGTGTGTGATGCGGGAGGCGGGAGGCGGGAGGCGGGAGACGGGACCAATCTCGACTGTTGTAACGAATACACGTGCTCTTTGGGAATTTCAATTAAAAGAAATGTATCGACTGTGGTTTTACAGTCTCTTGTTGGCGCTGCTAGGTTGGGTTTGAACCGCATGCATCGTGATCTGCAACCACCACCGATGACGGTCAAAGACTCGAGAAGATGCAGCTGTACTTTACAACTCCGGGAAACGGACAAGAGCTTACAATGACATCAGTGCTACAATGCATTGTAGGATCCGAGCAACTGCATACATGTATTCCGTGCCGACTACTCGTGCTTCGTACTTGTTGTACCTGAAGCCTCTCGGGTGTGGCACACGTCAGCATGCGCCGGCAGTGTAATCGGAGGCCCGTGCCGCTAACAATCGCTGCACTAAGCCACACTCAATTCGTTCGAGATGGCAAAACTCGGGTCTCCCCCACGGTCTCGCGCTCCTCGACGAGAACCCGAGCGTGACCGCAGAGGTGATTTGCGCCAAACAGCCGTCGCATCTCCGACACCTGCACCAGCAGCTACGTACTGCATTGCCCAGGCACGCATCCGCACGCGGTCGTTCCGTCTCGCCGTCTCGACGTCATCTCACGGCGGAGCCACACCCACGGCTGGCGGCCGGAGTCCCGGCGTCTCCACGAGTCCGCGGGCCTGGATCCTCCACTGTTTGGGTAACGGGCGTGTTAAGTCCGGCGCCTGCGCTGCGTTGGCTCGGCTCGGTCGCGAATTTTCATAAGAGAGACCGCGCGCCCCAGCCGTGAGCGAGGAGGACATTGCGCCGTGGATGCCAGGGCCGTCATCACCACCACCATGGGCCCCCTCAGCGGATGGTTCCGCAGCGCGGACAGCAGCAGCAGCAGCGCGAGCACGGGCGAGGGCGAGAGCAAGAGCGCGGCCGAGACGGCGGCCCAGGAGCGGGCGAAGCTGGCCGACGCGCTCTCGTGGACGGGGCTCATCATGAACGACGACATCGACGGCGCGTGGGAGGGCCTGCAGCGCGGCGACTCGGCCTTCCACGGGCTCGGCTCGGCCGTGACCTTTTTCATCCGCTCGGTGCTGGGCTTCGAGAAGCAGGTCATGGCCGAGACGTCGGCGAAGCTGGCCGACTGCGAGACGCGCGCCTGGGCCGACTTCAAGCGCGCGCAGCGGCACGGCGCGGCCGGCGCGAGCACGGGCGCGAGCAAGATCTACCCGCCGGGCACCGAGTACGAGCTGGTGCGCGCCGAGACGCAGCTCATGGGCGCCGTCGTGGGCGTGCTGCACGAGAGCCTGGTCGAGGCGATGCGCAGCTTCTACAAGCTGCGCAAGGCGTTCCTGATCCTCGACGGCATCATCGCCATCGAGGCGGCGGCGGCGGCGGCGGCGAGTGACGGGGCGCTCTCGGCGGGCAGCGCGAGCGAGGGCAAGGGGCCGTCCGAGGGCGATGCCACGGCCGAGAGCAGCGGCTCCGAGGAGTTTGTCGTCGTCGAGAAGAAGACGGCGTCGCCCCCGGCGCTGCAGTCGGCGGCGGACGCGGACGCGGCGGACGACCCCCGGCTGCCGCTCGACGACCCCATCGACGTCTTCATCCACTCGGGCGCCAACATGTGCTTCGGCATCATCCTGCTGATCCTCAGCCTCATCCCGCCGGCCTTCTCGCGCATCCTCTCCGTCGTGGGCTTCCGCGGCGACCGCGCGCGCGGCGTGCGCATGCTGTGGCGCTCGGCGGCGCACCACAACATCAACGGCGCCATGGCCGGCATGGTGCTGCTGGGCTACTACAACGGCCTGCTCGGCGCCGTCGACATCGTGCCGGCGGCCGACGACTACGACGACGCCGCCGAGGCCGTGGGCCCGCCGCTGGCCAAGTGCCACCGGCTGCTCGCGGACCTGCGCGCGCGGTACCCGGACTCGCGGCTCTGGCGCGTCGAGGAGGCGCGCCTGCTGGCCAACGAGCGGCGGCTCGACGAGGCCGTCGCCATGCTCTCGACGGGCGGCGAGGCCCGCATGAAGCAGGTCGCCGCGCTGAGCAACTTCGAGCTCGCCGTCGACGCCATGATGGTGCAGGACTGGCCGCTGACGCGCGACACCTTCCTGCGCTGCCTCGAGATCAACGACTGGAGCCCCGCCATGTACTACTACGTGGCCGGGTGCGCGTCGCTCGAGCTCTACCGCGACGCCGTCCACGCCGGCGACGCCGACGAGGCGCGCCGCCAGAAGGCCCGGGCCGAGGAGCAGCTGCGCAAGGCGCCGCAGGTCGCGGGGAAGAAGCGCCTCATGGCGCGCCAGCTGCCCATCGAGACGTTCCTGCAGCGCAAGGTGCAGAAGTGGGAGGCCCGGGCCAGAGAGCTCGGCGTGGACCTCGCCGACGCCGTCGGGTCGAGCCCCGCGCTCGAGATGTGCTACATGTGGAACGGGCAGAAGCGCATGGGCGCGCCGGAGCTGGCCCGGGGCGTCGCGAACCTGGGCTGGGGGCGCTGCACGGCGGACGCGGCGGCCGTCGCCAAGATCAAGGCCGAGCGGGACGAGATGGCCGTCTGGGCCGTCAGCATGGCGGCGCTGCTCCGGGGCCAGGGGAAGCTCGACGAGGCGAGGACGCTGCTCGAGGAAAAGGTCCTCGCGCACGACCGGTGCGTGTCCCCCCCTTGATCCATTCACGTCGCGCCCGGCTAACACGTCCCAGGTCCGTCTTCAAGGGCCCCCACCGGGACGACTACGTGCTCCCGGCGGCGACGTACGAGCTCGCCGTCATCGCCTGGACCGAGTGCTGCGGCCCGCCGCCGGGGGCGTCCGCGGAGGAGGTCGCGGCGCACCGGCGCGAGCGGCTGGACGAGTGCCAGGCGCAGCTCGACCGGGTGCGCGCGTGGGAGGCGTACACGCTCGACGCGCGCATGGGGATGCGCGTGCAGAGCGGGCTGGAGACGCTGGCCTGGTTCCGGGGGAAGATGGGGTGGGCGTGAGGCTGTGGATGGCTGAGGCTGTGGATGGGCGTCGGGCGGGATAGGGGATACACAGGGGATAACATGGGGATACATAGAGGGTTTCTGTGCATATAGACGGCTGGGACGGTGGGTAGAACTACGGCGAACTTGCCATGGCTTGCGCAACGGGACGGCTTATAGACGACGCCGGGTATCACATTCAAGGACGGCATCCCTAGACACTTTGTCTTCATCCTCGTCCCTTCGCCCCTTGCCGCCGCCCCTGATGCAGAACCCCATCCCCCGACTCCTCGCTCTTCGCCAGCTCGACGACACGGCGAGCCTGCTCACGCCCTCGGCCCGTCCCGTGCACCCAGTCGAGGATCCTCGACGCCCCACGCGGACGAGTTGGCGCCAAGGGCCAGCGCCAAGCGGTGGATGGGAGCGGTGGAAGGCGTCGTTTTTTGTCTCGATGTTTGCGTGGAAGGAGTTTGCCTACAATCTCGTCGTCAAGTCGCGCTGGGAACGGAGTTTGCTAGGCACGTGTCCACGGTCACGTTGCGGGAAGCCGGTCTGCAGTAATCGACGTCTCTCCTGGGGCTGGCCGCGACGGGAGCCGTTTTATCTGCAACGCTGATCGGATTCACGGGGCCGCGAGGGAGCGACTACGGATGGAATACGCCAACTTTGGCGCCCCAGTAGGTGTGGCTCGAGACCCAGTTTCCAGGCCCTGAGGCGGCGTCGAGACGGTGTACGAGTAGAAGCGGACGAGAAAACACGGCGAGGGCGCATCGCGATGCCTCATGTGTCACGGCTGAGCTGGGTCTCGACGGCGGCTAATCGTGGACGAACGCCTCGATATTAGTCGAATCCATGGATCGCCTCTGCACTCGGTACCCAGGTATCTCGACTTCTCCTATTCGCAGACACCGCCTCCCGAAATCAACCGCCCCGCTAGCCTCCCTCGCCAGCGAACAGGCCACCAGGGGATCACCCAAGCCCTGTCCACCAAGCCCCTGTCCTCAGCCCCTGTCCATCAGCCCCTGGAGCCCGAGGCCAGTGCCTAAGGTAGGTAGACTCCACCGCCAAGTACCACCCACCACCGCCGCCGCCGCCAGTTGCTGTCCGTCCCCAGACTCCATCCGCCCCTTGCCATACCAGACCGTCCAGTCTCTGGCAGCGCAGAAGCTGCTTGCGTACCGTCGTCGACGCGCACTGACGGACGAGCCTCTCTCACCTGAACCTGAACCTCGGCTACTGGCGTCGATTGACCCGGACGCCGCTGACCGCGCACTGGACCACGGCAGCGCGGCAGCACCACCGACAGCGCGACGACGACGACGAGCACCACCACCCCAGACGCCCACGGGAATGCCAGCCCGCGCCGAGGCATAGGCTGCTCGATCCCGCGCCCGCGCCACATCGTCGTCGTGCTCCTGCAGACCCGCGCTCACGCGCCGACCGACGCAGACCGACGCAAGGGCGGCGAGCGGAGCGCGAGCCGCCATGGATTGGGGCGCCCCCGACGACGTGCCCCCTATCCCGACCCGCCACCACAACCACCACAACCACCACCACCACCATCACCAGCAGCAGCAGCAGCAGCAGCTGCACGGCCAGAGCCATACCCGGCATCCTCACCCCCATCCCCATCCTCAGCACCAGCATCACGACCCGCGCATCGCCCGCTCCCGTCGCTACTCGCCCGCCAGGCGCACCCCCGCCGCCATCCTGCCCGCCAGCCCCGAGGTCATCTCCAACCTCATCACCAGCCTCAGCGTCATCTCGCAGCCCGCCAGCAGCCACTTCGACGCGCACCCCCGCGCCGCCGGCCTCTCCCTGCCCGCGAGCCCGAGCCCCGGAGCGCCGACGGCGACGAGGAGCGCGCCGACGGCCGCCCCGGCCTCCCCGGCCTCCCCCACGGGCAGCTTCGGCGTCGACTACGGCGCCTACAACCGCCCCGGCCGCGACGCCGCGAGCCGCGAGCCCGTCTCCCTCGACGAGATCGCCGCCAGCCCGCCCGTCGTCCGCACCTCCAAGCCCCCGAGCGGCTTCTCCTCCCTGACGGCGCCCCGGAGCCCGCCGCCCGCCCGCCGCAGCTCCAGCCGCGACAGCGGCTCCGGCCTGCGCTCCTTTCTCCGCAGCGCCAACGCCTCCCGGCCCTCGTCCCGCGGCTCCCTCGCCTCCAAGAATGACGACGCCCAGAGCATCGGCAACCTCTCCGTCGAACGCGGCCCCGCGCCCACCCCCGAGCTCCGGCCCCGCCGCTCCCACGACAGCTGGGGCAAGAAGACGAACCGCGGCGCCAAGGGCCTCATGTACATGAGCTCCAAGGAGCGCCTCCGCGACCGCGACTTCGAGCGGAAGCGCCTCTCCGGCGGCGCCCCGGCCGCCGCCGCCGCCGCCGCCGCCGACCCCTTTCTCGCCGAGCCGACCATCAAGGAAGAGCCCGGCACCGGCAGCGACAACCCCGGCGCCGCCGCCGGCGCCAGGGAACCCGCCATGGACAGCCCCAAGGCCATCCCGGCGCGGGACTCGAGTCTGCGGAAGACGGGCGCACAGCGGAAGCGGACGGGCATGCGCCGGCCCAAGCGGGACAGCGAGGGCGCCGTCGGCGATGCCATCCTCGAGGCCGACGAGCACAGCCGCAGTCGTGACGCCCCGGCAAAGTCGTTCCTCCTGGGGCCCGGCGAGTTGGCCGTGCCGCGCCGGGCCGCGGCATCCGCGAGCCGCCAGGTTCGCGAGGGTGCCCGCGTCGACGAGTACGACGACGACGACGGCGCCCCCTTTCCCGCCGTGTCCAGCGGGCGCCGGCGCGATGAGCACAGCGATGAGCGGAGCAGCAGCCGTCTCTCGGGGCGGCTGAGCCCGGGACCCAAGGAGGGCCTCAGGCTCAAGCGCAGCAGCTCCCGGCTCAAGCGCCTCTCCGCCGGGCCCATGAGCCCCCGGAGCGACTCGCGGGTCAGCGTCACGTCTCCCGATCCGGCACAGGCGGCGATGCCGGCGGGCTACGAGCGCCCCGGCTCGGCCGACTCTGTCGACGACGCCGTCGAGTCGTATCTCTGCTCGCCGCGCTTGTCTCAGAAGATCCAGCACCCCCAGACGGGCCGCATCATTTCCTTTTCCGAGGTGGGCGACGCCGAGGGCTCGGCCGTCTTCTGCTGCGTCGGCATGGGCCTGACGAGGTACATCACGGCCTTTTACGACGAGCTGGCCCTGACGCTGAAGCTGCGGCTCATCACCCCCGACCGACCCGGCGTCGGAGACAGCGAGCCGTACTCGGACGGCACGGCCACGCCCCTCAGCTGGCCCGGTGAGTTCTGCCGATTCTAGTCGTGCACATTTCGTGTTGCTAATGGGTGCCCAGACGACGTCTACGCCATCTGCCAGGCGCTCAAGATCACAAAGTTCTCCATCCTTGCCCATTCGGCCGGCGCCATCTACGCTCTCGCGACGGCGCTGCGCATGCCGCAGCATATCCGCGGCAGAATCCACCTCCTGGCCCCCTGGATCCCGCCCTCTCAGATGAACGTCTTTGGCACGTCGCAGAGCATGCCGCCCACCAACGCCATCCCGACGTCGCAGCGGATCCTCCGCGCGCTGCCCACGCCCATACTGAAGGCGGCCAACTCGAGCTTCATGACCGCCACGAGCAGCTCCATCACGAGCTCCCTGCCCAAGAACCCGCGGCGAAGTAAGAAAAAGGCGGCCGGCAAGGAGGCCAGCGTCACGCCGAGCCGCAACGCCACGCACCTGCTGGACAAGGAGAACTTTGGGTACGGGCTCTACGGCAAGGACGCAAGCACGCCGTCACGGCAGCACGCCGATGGCAGTCTCGAGTCCCCCAACGCGACCGAGAACATGGACCGCATGCACCCGCCCCAGGGCGCCATGAACGGCGGCTCGGCGGTCCTCGCGGCGGCGGCCGACGCCATGGCCGACAAGGAGCGCCAGGTGACGTACGACACGCGCCTGACGCACGCCATCTGGGAGCTCGCGACGACGGGCGCCAACCCGGCCGTCGACCTGCTCGTGTGCCTCGAGCGGCGGCACACCATCGGCTTCCGCTACGTCGACATCACGCGGCCCGTCGTCATCCACCACGGCAGCCGGGACACGCGCGTGCCCGTCGACAACGTCAAGTGGCTGGGCAAGACGATGCGGCGGTGCGAGGTGCGCGTGCTCGAGGGCGAGGGCCACGGCCTGATGGCGAGCGCCGCCGTCATGGGCTCGGTGCTCATGGAGATGAGCAAGGAGTGGGAGGACTGGATGAGGGCGACGGGCGCCGACGGGCGCAAGGACCGCGAGAGGGGGAGGAGGGGGACGCTCAGCGGCCGGTGAGGGGGCGCTCTGCCATTGACAGCTGACGGGGTATGCCGCTGCAGCAAGGAGATACCGAAACCTCACCCATCTTGACTATACTGGGATCGGAAGGCGTGTTGTACGATACGAGTTGCGATACCCCTGGACTTGGACGCTGATGTTGCGGTTGGATTCGTTACTGTCTTGCTCATTTTGGGGCATCATTTTGTACACTTTGAGGGGAACAAAAGGGATGGTGGATGCGGTGTTGGATGCCAGGACTGCGCTGGCGGGTTTGGGTGACGGGTTTTGGTGACGGATTTTGGTGACGGGTTTGGGTGACGGGTTTGGGTGATGGGTATGGGTGATACCTAGTAATGTATTAATTCGCACACGGTTGGACCTCACCGGCCTTCTCCTTATGCCGTGCCTGTACGTCCCCATGTACGTTATCTGCTCATTGATAGGCTAGGGAGCTGGTCGGAAGCTCGCCAACGTCAGGCTGCAATTCTAGCTGTGGTCATCAGCCATGGACGATGCTTACAGGCATTCAAGCCGTACACCCTTCAAGGAAGTAATGCCACTGGAGTACGAGCCCCACGACTGACGTAGGAGTATCGGTTTATAGGTTCACCAGTGTCTACTCCAGATGGAGGCATCGCCGCAGCCTCGTGGCATGCCCATTGCGCAACAGATCTTCTGGAGTAGCAGAAGAGAGTACCTAGCATGAAACTACCATGTAAGAATACCAGGAGCGGTCAAAGCCAATCGGAACTTTGTGCTCCCGTAGGACGTACCCCGTATGGCCTGTACTCCCGTAGGACCTGCGCCTTCGACGGCCTCTGTGCCACGAGCGGAGCACCCGGTCGAGCTGGCTGAATAGCCGGATGTCTGAATGCGTGCGTGCCTGACTGTGCGGGGAATGTTGGGCTCTCCTCTGCGGACCGTTCTTCTCTTGCATACCGCTCCTTGGGCGGACGTGTCGTCTGGCGGGAGCGCTCCTCTCTTTCGCATCGCTGCTTCTCCCCGAGGTGTTGTTCTATCTGCAAGACTCAGACTTCTCGACTCTGCAAGACCTCGGCCTCTCGACGCTCTACAAGACCTCAGGCCACTCCACGCTCTGCGCGACCTTAGGCTTCTCGACGCTTCTGGAAACACCATGTCGTTTTTTCACAAGGGCCGTAAGTGTTTCTTGCGAAGGAAGAAGGGCCAACCAGAGACAGAGACAGAGACTGCGGCTCTGCTCGAACCGCCGAGTACCGATGCTTCAGCACGCCCGGGCTCTTACTCTTCTCTCTCGGATTCGGCCTCAGTACGCCCGGCCTCGTCCTCTCTCCCGACCTCTACCTCGGCCATCCGGGACTCTGGCTTAACTCTCTCGGTTCCTGCCCTAGGCCGCGCGGTCTCGCCAAGTCACAACGCCTCGGCCTGGCCAGCCTCGCCGACAGCTTCTTCAACAGCTGCTGCGGCACCCCCAAGCCCGACAAGGGACGTGTCGCAGGATTCCAGTGCCAGCATGTGTCAGGGACTCTGGCCCCTGGCGTTTGACCTTGTCCGGGATCGCGAGCCGCGCCTTATGGAAGCCTACCAGAACCATCTCATGGACATTGCAGGTGGCCCCGGACGTGTCTGCGACCTGCTCTCCGACAAGCAAGCTGTGGAAACACTTGTCAAGGAGTTGGTTGAGAAGAGAAAGCAGGAGCAGTGGAGGTTATCTGTCAGAGGAAATGATGTCAATGTCCGCCAACAGGCCGAAAAGCTCGCAAAGTTCCTGCTGTGGACCGATACAATCGTCAAGAGGTCACTCAGCGGACAACCACATGCAGCCCTGGCCTGGTGTGGCGCATTGATGCTTGCTATGGTGGGTGACTGATTGTTCTGCCCGCGATATTGTCCGAATGTTAATTCGTTGTGCAGTCACTCACGAGTATTTCTGTTCAAAACCAGGCTATGCTCAAAGGCTTCAATCGCGTTTGCGACGTCCAACAATACTGGAAGGTTTGCGAGGACAACTACCTTCAGTCCGTGAACCGACTCAAGTGTCCCGAACTTCTTCAACGCTTGGCCAAGCTCTACTCTGAAATCATCGAATATCAAGCCCGAGTTATTTGTCATCTCTCCAGGCCCCAGCGATCCCGAGCGTTGCAGGGGGTGCTCGCCAGCATCGACTGGGATAGCAAAGCCTGCCACCTTGACCTGCTTAGCAAACAATGCAAGGAATATATGACCCATGACCAAGGCAACAGAATGCCAGAGCTCCTGGAAAAGCAGCTTACGGCAATCCAAAACTCATGCAACGTCGAAGAAAAGATCCTCGGAGCTTTGAGGCAAGACAGGCAAGGCGACCTTGAGTTTCGCTTACTCGACCATCTTTTGTCGGGGACGTCAATATACGAGGCTGATAAAAACTTCAATGCGCCGAGATCTGAAGGCAGCTGCAAGTGGTTCTTTACCAATGAGAGGTTCTGTACATGGCGTGACAGCGATGTGTCAAGCATCTTTTGGGTCTCTGCAGAGCCCGGTTGGGGCAAGTCGGTTCTCTCACGGTCACTTATCGAGGATCACCTGGCGGCCGCTGCCAGTACTACTACGGTGACAGCTTCCCAGTCGGCGATTACCACGTCCACGCAACCACCCACTGTCTGCTACTTCTTCTTCAAGGATGGCGACGAACGTCGCACGACAAGTACTGCTGCTCTATGTGCAATCTTGCATCAACTATTATCGCGCGACTCTACTGCTGCGCTGATGGAGTTTGCCCTCGGCATTCACAGGAACAAAGGCTCGACCTTGCGGGCAAGCTTTGCGGCATTGTGGGAGGTCCTGATGGCTTGCATCCAAACTCCAGAGTATGGAGAACTGATTTGCGTTCTGGATGGGTTGGACGAATGCAGTAGAACCGGCCAGAAGGAAATATTTGGCGAGCTGCAGAAGTTCTACTCTCAGGAGCGACAGCCTAGTGCTTCCAAGCTCAAGTTCCTCATCACCAGTCGACCATACGACACCTTGGAAGCGTCTTTCCACCAATTTTCCGGCAATTCTGCCTATCTACGCCTTGATGGCGATGACAACGTCAGAGATGTACGCAACGATATCAACAGGTTCATTGAACGCCGGGTGCGTGAGTTGCAGAGCCAAATCAGCCCCCAGGATCGTCACAAGATATCCGAGAAGCTCAAAAGCATGGACAATCGGACGTACCTCTGGCTCCAGTTGGTGTTCAACATCATGGAGAAAGACCCCAGTGAATATTATCGGCCACAGGATATTGAGCACATCTTGTCGACTCTGCCACCGCAAGTGTCTGATGCATACGAAAAGATCTTGAACAGCAGTAAGGACTCGCGAATTACAAAAGCACTCCTGCAAATTGTGCTTGCGGCGGCCAGGCCACTGAGACTTGATGAAGCAAACTATGCCCTTACATTGGCCCTGCAGAGCAATGAGTTTGCTTCGCTTGAGAACCTCCAACAGCAGTTATGGAGCTGCGACGATTTCAAAAATGTCGTCAGGAGCTCATGCGGCCTTGCCATCAGTGTCCACCACGGGAACTTGACATTCATTCATCAGACCGCTAGGGAATTCCTCATCGCTGACCGTGATCCGACCACGAAATGGAAAGGCCGCTACTCGCTAGCAGACTGTCATCGAACATTGTCACAGTCCTGCATAGGCTACCTCAAACTACTCCCCAATGAGCACAACCCTTCTGACCTGCCCTGGCAGAAGATTGATAGCATTGGCAGCTCTTACCAGTTCATGAGGTACGCTAGTATTTACTGGACTGTCCACTACGCCGCTCAGGACCCAACCGCTCAGGATGAGTCGCGTAAGGACGCTTGGATGCTTTTCGATGTTAACCAACCTAGGTCGGTGGCATGGTGCCACGCTTACCAATCTATTTATGCAAGGGGTTTCCAGCGCTTTTGGCTTGCCAGGTTTGTTCACGGCAGGCAAGGCTGGACTGCTTTGGAGTTGGCGAGTTTCTTTGGGCTCATTGATGTCGTCGCATACGCACTGTCCGAGGAAGCCATGAATGGCCATGTGCAGCACGAAAAACAGTACATGGCACTACGGGCAGCAACACTTGGGGATCAAAGGCACGTCATTCGGTTGTTCCTAGACGGGCTCGCAGACTCCAGCGCAGATTGCGATACGTATCGACTACCACTCTGCGAAGCAGCCGAATACGGCGACTGCGAACTGATGCAATCGTTTCTGCGTCTTGGAAACAAGGCCAAGATTACAGACGACGTATTCAGTTGTGCGGCCAATAATATATACAGAGGCAAGGAGATGATGTCGCTGCTTCTCAGGGAGAGGGGCGACGATATTTCCAATGCACAACAACTCCTCAAGGTTGCGGTATCTCGCAAGTATAATGCAACAGGAGTGGCAGAATTGCTGTTTGAGAAGAGTCCAAACAAGCTCCGAGCCACAGAAGAGGCCATCATAGCCGCGGCAGAAAACATGTTTTGCGGGACAAGAGTAATGACCTGGCTTCTCGAGAAACACGAAGGCGAGGTTCGCATCACGGAAAAAATTATCAAAGCTGCAGCGGCCAACAAGGTATTTGGGCACGAAATTTTAGAGTTGCTGTTTTGCAAACGTGGTGACGAGGTTAGAGTCACAGAAGACGTCCTCAAAACTGCGGCAGAAAACTCTGGATGCGGTCCGAAAGTTATCACTGTCATTCATGAAAGATGCTGGGACGAGCATCTTGTCACAGAGAATGTACTCAACGCCGCGGCAGGAAACAAAGACAGAGGGTACAAAATTATCAAGCTCCTTCTTGAAATCTGCCGGAGCCGCGTCCTCATCAAAGAAGAACTCCTTGTGCACGCCGCGAGACACGGGAGTCCTCGCACCCTGGATCTGCTTCTCACCTTGCTTGAAGACGAGTCACAGCTCACGGAAAGAATGGTTGAAGCTGCGGCGGGATCCCGTTCAAACCCGTCGATGTTGGGACTTCTCTACAATAAATACAGGTCAAAGGGCGAACTTAAGACATGGTTGGTCAAAGCAATGGCAGCATACAAAAGCGCCAGGGCTGCTAAAGTCGAAGCTCGTCTTTCTGACCCTAGGTTTCAGCTAAGCAAAGGCGAAGAGCAAAGGGAACGGGCGGAAGATGCTCGCATCGAGTCTTGGGTGGCTACGGAGACATTGAGGGTTACAGAACATGGAGAACACGAAATGGAAGATACACTGAGCGAGGAAGACACGGACGACAGTGAAACGGAGGGTACAGTGGACGAGGAAGACATGTACGACATTGAAATGGAATGGGGGATATACTGGGCGAGGAAGAGCCGAAGCCGGACGGCACTGGAATGGAGGGTATAAGAATGGGCGAGGAAGCACAGACGACACTTGAGGTGGAGGGTACACTGCGATGAATCGCGGCGGTAGTTTCACGTACTTTGCTATTTCTCCTTGGAAAGCCATATATGCTCTCATCCTTGCTCTCATGCCTCGGCCAGCACCCGCGTCCAGTCAAACTTGCGCCAGCCCTTCCTCCACGCGTCGACCCGCGCGTCCCCCCGCGCCCAGCGGCCCTGCTTCTTGACGAGCTGCGGCTCCGCGCCGACGATGCCCCCGACCACCTCGCGGGCGAACAGGTCCCCCCGGGGCCAGCGGTCCGCGTTCTCGACGACGTGGCCCAGGCCGCCGTCGAGGCCGAACCACACGTGGAAGTAGGGCATCTCCTTGGCGAGGGAGCGGCGGAAGGCCATGCGGCCGAGGCCGTCGCGCGCGCGGGCCGCCGTGTCGATGATCTTCTTGTGCTGCGACCACTCCTCGTCCGACGACAGGAAGGCCTCCTTGAAGTAGGCCGGGGCGGTGGCGCCCTCGGCGTACGGGATGGGCACGGCCGTCATGGCGGCGTGCATGTGCCGCTGCGGCGCCGCCGCGTTCTCGTAGAAGACGACGTCCCGGCCCTGCTCGTGGTACATGCGCGTCAGGCTCTTCATGAAGTTGCGAATCTCCTCCCACTCGTCGTCGTCGCACTCGAGCAGGTTGCGCCGGTGCGTGATGGGCACGATGACGGCGCCGCCCTCGCTGACCTCGGGCTCCGTGGCCAGCGTGAGGTACACGCGCGTGCCGAGGGAGACGATGGGTGCCAGGGGCGGCCGTCCCTTGTCCTCGTGGTGGCAGAGCGCGCAGCTTTCGAGGATGCGGTTCAGCTTCTGGAACTCGCCGACGGCCATGTTCTTGAGGTTGACCTCGCTCTTGTGCACGCGCTTGGCCAGCTTCTCGGCGTTCTCGTCCATGTAGTCCAGGTTGTCGTCGTATTTTGTGTCCTTGGCGATGCGCTCGGCCAGACGCAGTCCCTCTCCGCCGGCCTGGCCTTTTGTCCGCCGCTCCTCCCTGACCATGTCGTCGATGGACATGTCGGTGTTCTCCTCCACCGTCCCCCTCTCCCGTCCGCGTTTGGTGTCGACTGCCTTGACCTCACCACGCGTTCCAGCAAGCTGACGGTTGTCCATGACGCTGAGGACCACGGCCTCTGGTGCCGTCGAGCGCGAGGCATTTGCTGCCGCCGCACGGTTGTACCCTTCTTCCAGCTGAGCTGCGTTCGGCGCGCGACGGAGCTTGGCCTTCATCATCTGAGCGCGGAGTCGGTTCAAACCTGTCTGGTCCATGGCTGGCGTTTCCTCCGGTATGACTATTCCTTGCTCAGGCTCTGGCGATGGCTGCTTGGCTGGCTGTTTGCGCAGTCGCTCGCGGTACAGCTCGCCCGTCGGCTTCTCCCTCTCGCGATATCCCTCTCCGTAGGTATTTCTCCTCTCCAGCTCGCTCTTTTCCTCTCGCGCATCGTCGAATTCTTCGAGGGTCCCGAATCGCTCTTCAGCCACATCGTCCAGCGACCGTCCGCTCTCTGCTGCCGCGGTGTACACTGCCTTGAGCTTTGTCATGCGCCAGGATGAGCCTGCGTCGCCGAACGTGTAGCCCACCGTCCGCTCGGAGGGAGCCTGGGGCGCTTCAGGTGCAACCCCGTCATTTAATGCTTGCAAGTGGTCGTTGTTGAGCTCTCGTCGGTGAATGACGCGCTTCGGCGCCTCCCTCGGAGGGGACTTGGGTTTGTTCCGATCAGGCCGGTGGACGCGTTCGACGTCGAGCGCGGACGGCGCCGTCATCCACGCGTCTCGCTCAAGCGGCTTGGAAGACTCGACGGCATTCTCGCTCGATGGCTTCTCGTCGTCGGGTTGCGGCAGGTCTTCCTTCGGGTCAGATGTCTTGTGATGCCCTTCGTCGCGATGGCTGTGGCGTGATGGGCGGTCGTCGGCGTCGCGCGAATGGCGGCTCCTCTTGTGCCTGTGGCCATCGTCGTCGTCGCCGCGATGCCTTCGATGGCGGTGCCGGTCCTTGTCCTTGTCTCCATCTCGGTCCAGCTCCTGGTCGTGCCGATGGTGACGGTGTTTGTGATGGCGACGCTCCCCACCATGTCGCTCCGATCTTTCGCGCTCTGCCTTTTCGGCGGCGAGCGTCTTCTCAAAGTCGTCAAGGCCGTCCATGGTGCAAGCGATGTTGAGGGCAGATGATGGCGCCTGGAAGAGAGGTGCGAAGGCGACGGACGCGCTGTGGTGGTTGAGACATGGAGAACTAGAGGTGGTAGAAGAAGTTACGTCAGGCAGCTCAAAAATGCGCCACGAACCTTGGGCCCACTCAAATCAGCTCACTGCTGACATCAACCTCACCAGCTTAGGTCCTTTCGCATATTGCAGTATTCTGGAGTCACCGTTCTCCTCAAACGTCTTCAAATGTCTTCAAACGCGGAAGTTCATGACTGGCATGGGCAGTGGCTTGGTCACCCTAAGCAATCTGGAGTGGTCGTGACAGAGGAACCATTGCGATGACCTCGCTTCGCCTGATTCGGTTCCATCTGCTCTCCTATCTATCTAACGTCGTTTGACGACTTGTTTGCGATACCGCACAACTTCAACTCCGCTATCATCAAACGTCCGCTCAGAGACGACCCTGTAGCCTCCAAAGTACGGCAGCACCTTTGTCCACACCGTCCAGTACACGCCGCCCAGGAGAAGAACGCCCACGCCGACGACGGGGAACGCGTAGTACGGGTATCCGTCGGCGTTCCAGTTGCCCTCTGGCGGAATAAAAGGCACGAGCAGTAGGAACACGTTGGATAGCAAGTACACGACCGAGATGGGGAGGAACGTGTGCCACGGCGAGCTCCAGTTCTCCGACTTTTTGTACTGGAGCCAGATGAGACCTGCGGTGACAAAGGCGTTGATCCAGGCGCCGGGGTAGGTATATCTGGGCAAGCAATCAGCAGGTAAGTCAGACGAGGGGGTAGTTGCTGTTCATACAAGTTGACGATGAAGGTATACGCAGGGCCCGCCGGGGGCGCCACGAGGACGATGACTGTCACGAGCCAGTGTAAGAAGAGCTGCCAAGCAGGATTAGCATCTCAGCAACCATACCCATGATGATGCCTGCACTCACCGACGCGGCTGGCGCGTTGAATGGCTTGTTCGAGGCCCAGAACTGGCTGAACGGCAGCAGTCCCTCCTTGGCCAGCTCCTGGTTAACGCGCGCGTGGGCGAAGCTGACGGCGAGCACGTTGCCAATGTTACTGAGGGCCACGAACACGGGTAGACTGCGGGCTCCGGCGCTGTCGCCAAACACGTTGCGGAAGAAGATGCCCGCCACAAGAACCTCCGACTTGGCCAGCTCCGACTTTGGGATCACGGCAAAGTACGCGACGTTGGCGAGCAGGTACAGGATGGTGACGCCACCGACGGCGAGCGGCGCGGCAATGGCCAGGGTCTTGCGCGGGTGCCTCAGCTCGCTGACGACATAGTTTGCATTCTCCCAGCCCTTGTAGCTGTACACGACGTTGAGGAGCGCGTTCGAGTACGCGTACGCGCCGCCGCCGCCGTACCCGTCTCCGTTCTCGATCCTGAAGGCGTCGTCGAAGTTGTGCGGATCGGGCACGAGCCGGTGGCCCGCGAGCGCCGCAAAGCCGGAGCAGACGATGAAGAGGAGGATTATGACCTTGAAGACACCGAGGACGTTGAAGAGCCGGATCCCCCACTTCGGGAATATGCTGTGGAGGAGAATGGCAAAGGTGATGCCGGCGATGCCGATGCCGCGCGCCGCCCATCCGTCAGGGGACTCGCGCCCTGAGGCATAGAGGATGTAGCGACCAAAGGCGAGGGCATTGCCCGACGAGAAGCCGAGGAGGATCATCTGCGAGGCCAGGACGCAGGTAGCCAGGTAGCGCGGCCGTCGATACACTCGCTCGAGGTAGTTCTTTTCTCCCCCAGAGCGAGGAATGGCGAGACCAAACTCGAGAAAGACACTCAGGCCGAAGAAGGTGAGGACGCCACCGACAAGCCACAGGATGAAGCTGATGCCAACGGATCCAGTTGCCGCAAAGATGGCAGACGGCGTCGAGAAGACTGCATTCTGCGTGTTAGTCGTATTCTCGGCATTGGCTTGGTTGTCTGGACTCACTCCCGGTACCAATCATCTTGTTCAAGATGAGGAACACGGCGCCGGTAATGCCAATCTTTCGGTCCTCTGAATAGGCGTACGTGTGGCCCTCGATGCTCGAGGCATCGTCGGGAAATTGATTGTCGCGGTCACTCGGGCTGTCCAGCCCATCGTGCCCCAAAATGACTGTCTGGGCTGGCTTGGCGCCATCCTTGAGGTCAGACATGGCCTCGCTGAGCCAATAAACTTTGTAAGGATGCCTGTCTGTTCAAGAGAGCAGCGAGGTTTAGACGTCGCAGTCGACTTTTCAATGGGCTGCTGGCATCCCGTGTTTAAGAAGAGTCCGTCACGGCACAAGCAACGGCCTCTTGCGCCATCGCGGGACGGACTGGCGACAGCTTGGCAATGCGTGCACTCGCACCCGCCCGCGCGCATGCCCAGCGATTTTGGGGGCCATGGCATGAGCTCATTGAGCAGTGATTTGCGTGATGGCCGTTGGACGCGCAATGGCTGCAACCTCCTCGGCCACTCCAAGGATGTGGCTGTTGGGTCTCGCCGAGACGAAAGCATTGCAAGCTGAGTGACAGTCTTGGTGTCTGAACCTTACTCGTAGTATCAACGAATATTCGGGGTCCAAGGTGTGCTCGGGAGCTCAGACCCCTTGGCGGCACTGGCAAAGCGGAAGCGCGAGTGTCTAACGGCTATTGTTGTCTAGGGTGTTCCAAGCCAGCTTCGGGTTGATTGCTCGAACCTGCATGACCTGAGCCCCACTGAAGAGTTGTGGTGTGATATGTGCGAAGTTATAGGTGGCGTACAGTACAGCTATGAGAGAATTCCGTTTCCACTATGGAACGCTTTAAAATTTTCTAGGCATACAGACCATCCATGGAAAGTGCGCCAAAGCTCACAATACACACAGAGCAGGTTGTCGAGCTTGTGTGGCCACCGCTCAGGCAGCGTCCTACTCTGTTCGAACTGCCAGCGCCTCGACCACCATGGCGTTGCCCAGGATGGCATGGTTCAAGACGTGCTTCTCAGTCGGTCACAAGCAACAAAACTCTCACAAACAACATTGTAGGTTTGTAGCCAAGAACGCCCGCTAGTGTTCCCGCTCGATATCACGCCATCCGTCGACTATGTCGGCGCCCGACCCAAGACCATCACTCTTATATACCGCTGTGTGGCTGCGGCAAACCCCTGGCGATGATCTCCCGGCAGGATCTACCCACTTATCTACCCACATACCCCTAGATATAACGCTTGCAAGCTTGCACTTCTTTAGACTACCGACTTTGAAGACGTCTTGACGGCGGCGTGGTCCGACGTCCAGTCGTTGTCCTTGTGGTCCGGCTCAGCCTTCGGCTTGCCCACGACTATGACCTCGGAGCTGAGCGTCCGAAGGCCCTTGTGGTAGATAAAGTCAATGCGGTCTATGGGCCGTACGGGTCGTAGCCCAGGTGGGCGTTCCACACGATGACCTCGCTACAGCGCCGTCCAACTGGATGCGCACCGCGCCACCGCACTCTGCTGGCGGGTAGACCTCGACAATGGGGTAGCGGCTGATGATGGCGAGTTCGGCCTCCTGCCAGACGTACTGGCCCAGGGCATTGGCCAGACGCGTTCCGTGGCCGCCCCAGGTCTCTTGGATCCGACAATGTCAATGGCGAGGAGCCGGGCCTGCTTCTGGTGGAAGTCGTCGACGTGGGTGCCGCCGATCCAGAGATTGAATGATATGATGCTGAGCTGCTCCGCGAGCGGAGAGCCAACGTTGCGCACCGGGACGATGATCTGCAGCTGAGCCCTGGTGCCGATGGAAGCAATCGCCTGGATGGTAACGTGCGCCTCGCCGCCCTCGCTGGGAACGCCGCAAAGTACTCCGTCATCAGGAACCTTGACCCAGTCGGCACCGGTAGCCTTTGCGAACTTGGTCTTCGCGTCGGGGTTGTTGGCCAACGGCCGCGGAGCTTGGCCTCGAATTTGTCGCCCTTGCGGGCGTCGGGCGTCGCGAACGATTCGACGAGGAACGAAACTGGTGGTACGTCACCTGGACCGACTACCTCTATGGGCGGCGCGAGCCACTTGTATCCATTCCTTTGCGAGGAAGAAGGCCTTATACTTGCCGGGCTGAAGCTTGGTGGCCAGGACCTCGACGGTTCCAACGATGAGGGAGCGTATGCCCACGACAGGAATCCGTCACGTACTTCTTGTTATCCTCCAGGCAGGTTACCTCTCATTTGTCACTCAAACGGAGCAGTAAATGCCAGCCAGCTTAGCATCTATGCCTTTCTCGTGCCGAGAGACTCGATGGAACTCGTGCGGCCGAGAAGGGGACGGGAGCCGACGGCGGTCGGTGTCCAGTCTGGACAGTTGAGACTCACGATGCAGGACGGGTCGAACACTCCGCAGGGACGTTTGATGCTAGGCTCGCGGGTACAAATGACGGGTCGAACACTCTGCAGGGACATTTGATGCTAGGCTCGCGGGTACAAATGATGAATTGTGTGCTTTGTACGTATCGTGCTGTGTAAACATGATGTTGGGATATGGTCTGGACTGTTTATTGACCCCAGAGTCCCCCAGGCCGCACATGGCTCTTGACCAGCCTCTGGACCGCTGCCAACGGACGTGCAGAGCATAGTTGTCATCGCCATCTGAACAGCACAAGGGATATTCCCAGAGAAATGCACGCTGGAGGTGGTGAAGACCACGCTGTGCAAGCATTGGTCAACTGACCGGGCATGCTTCGAACACCAACTCCTTGGCACCGCGTCCAATTCGCTGCTTGCCGCCACACGCTGGTTACGGACCGATTGCCCCTATTGAAACCTATTCGGCACTTCCCTCACCTTCCGACTCCACTGGTGCACCATCTTCGCCTGCTTCCGCTGTATCTCATCCCACAAGCGTGCCGTGAGGAACTTGTAGATGTAGGCACCCGCGCCGTGGAAGCTGATGCCGTGGTCGCTGTCCGTAAAGGCCATCATCCTGAGCCTGTCGGGCGAGACGCCATCGCCCACGAGCAGGTCCACCAGCGCCGCCGTGTTCTGGTAGTGCACGTTGTCGTCGCCCGTGCCGTGCATGAGCGAGAAGACGCCCGCCAGGGCCTTGAAGCCGTCCGACCGGCGCACCGCCGTCTCGTTGTACCCGGCCGCGTTGCCGGCGAGCGTCTTCATGTACCGCTCCGTGTACATGGAGTCGTAGAAGCGCCAGTCCGACACGGGCGCCGTGCTGAGGCCGAAGGCGAAGACGCCCGAGTCTGCCTCGATGGTCTTGGCCGTCAGGTAGCCGCCAAACGACCATCCCCACATGCCGACGTGGTCCGCGTCGATGAACGCGTTGTGCGCGATGAGCTGCCGCGCGGCCCAGATCTGGTCCTGCGGCTCCAGCCGGCCGAGGTGGCCCGCGACGGCGGACCGGAACTTGCGGCCCTTGAGGCCGGTGCCGCGGTTGTCGACGACGTAGGTGATGAACTGCAGCTCAGGCTCCGACGCGATGTACGCGTTCCACCCGTATGCCTGGAAGGACTTGTCCACGCTTTGAGAGTTGGGCCCGCCGTAGGGGTTGAACAGCACGGGATACCGCTTCGTGGGGTCGAAATTTGGCGGGAGGATCTGTCGCACGTTGAGAGAGAAGCTGTCGGGGTGCTTGAGCTCAAAGTACGTGATGTTGGGGAGGTTGTACTCGGCAATGGCCTTGTAGACGTTTTCGTTGCTCGTGATTGTCCGCAGCGGCTTGGTGCTGTTCGAGGCATAGAGCTCCTGGTACGGCACGTCGGGACCCCTATACGACAGGATATAGTAGCCGCCCTTTGAGGAAAAGTCGGCCGAGAAGACTGCTGCGACCTTGTCGTCGACCAGAGGGACAATCTCTTTTGTCGCGTACGAGACGCTGTAGACGTGGCGTTCGGTGCTGTGACGGGTGGTCGCGCTGTAGTAGACGAGACTTCGCTTGGGATCGACGTAGAGAATGGAGGCGACCTCCCAGTCGCCAGACGTCAGCTGCGTGGGCTTGCCGCCGTCCACGGGGTACAGGTAAATGTGCTGCCAGCCTGACGCGTCGGACAGGTCCACGTAGTGAGTCTTGTTGCACCTGTCCTTGACGTTGCCCACGTACTGGATCGCCATCGAGTTCTCCAGCCACCCGTCCGTGCCGTCGCGCTCCCGCACGACCTTGGACGTTTTGGTCTCTGGGTTGACGACGACGTGCTTGTCCATGTCCTGGACGCGGTTGAACACTCGGTAGAGGACCGACGAGTGGCCCTCGGTCACCCACGCGACCTCTCCGACGATGGCCTCGTCCTTGGGAAAGGCATCGATTGGCACCGGGCTGAACGTCTTGGCCTGCACGTCCAGGATATTGAACTGCACCGTGGGGTTCCTCGAACCGACCTTGGGATAGCGCAGCTCGAGCTCCTTGGGATACGGCGGCGCCACCTTTTGGCCAGCCATGTAGTAGGGGATCGTAAATGTGCCGACGCCCGTCTCGTTGAAGCTCAGGAACGCAATGTACTTGGCGTCGGGCGAGAACCACAGCGCCGAGCGGCCGCTGAGAATCTCCTCCTCGTAAACCCAGTCGGGGACCCCGTTGAACATGTCGGCGCCGCCATTCGTCGTTATTTGGTGAATCCTTGCGTCGGCACCGCGGAGGTACAGGTTGTTGCCCCGTACAAACGCGATGGAGTCGCCCGTGGGCGCAAGGGCCGCGTACTGGATGTCACCTGCCTGGTCCTCGACCAGAGGAACCTTTTGGCCGCTCTGAATATTGAGAATGAAGTAATCGGAGAAGTACGAGTGCCGGTATTGCTTTGTCGCGTTGGAGGCGATCAGCAGGGCGCGCTGGTCATGGCGGATCCAGTACTCCTGCATGTCCTCCGGGAGCTGCTTGGCGGGCACGAAGATTTTGGCGTCATTCGTGACGATGTTTTCCAGGACAAGATCCTTGTTGTCGTTGGAGGATATGTACTGGCCGTCGGCCCCAGTAGAGACCCAGCGGACCGACTTTGACGACGGACGGATCTTGCGCGAGACGACAGTCTCGTTGTAGGTGAGCAGGCGGTTGCCATTGCCCGTCGGCTGGCGAGGCAGCCGCGGCGGCTCAATGGCAAGGGCCAGCGACGACAGCAGGGCCAGCAGGGCGGCCGGTTTGCAGAGGGAGACAAGCATCGTGGTCTGCTCCCTGTTCACGAAGAGGTTTGGTGAAAGGGCGAGGTGGCGCTGGGTGTAAGAAGGACGCGAAGCTGCGAAGATTTCTCCTGTTTTTTAACGAGCCACCCAGCCTTTTATCGAGCGACACCAACCTCCTCTTACCGACACGAGCAGTTGAGGCCGTTGCACGAAGAACTTTTTGTTTTGCAGTGAATGTGGTCCCGGGACGGGGATGTCGCTGATCGGTGATGACGCCTGAGCCAACAACAAACGGTTCGCGTCATCTCTAATAAATTGCGGTTGGCCTTGTACCGGGTGCGACCTTCTTCATTCATCGAAAGCCTCCCCGCAAAGAACCATTCATGTCATCTCTCGGGTTACTTCGCGCTTGGCCAATCACTCCGGGCCCGAAGCGTTGCATCGGCTTGCATGTGCGTTTCCTGGCCGTGACCGCCGTCGGGGAGTTGGGGCTGTGAATCGAGTCGACAGCTGCCATGCCAATGACATAGGGGATGTAGTCGGGAGCAATTGAGAGACTGGAACCTTTGCAGCATGGCTTGGCTTGCCTCCTCCATCATGGGAGGCCTGCTGTGCGGGGAAATCGTGGGGAGAAAAGTCCAAGAGAACCCCTGCTTCGGCTCTTGACGAACGTTGGAGCGCACCAGACGCAGCCATATTACACTAAAGTCCCAGCTTCTTAGGGAAGGCTTGGAAGGATACAGATAATACAGTGGGCGCAAACGTGTGTAACCCTTCTCGAACTCGCGGCCTGAGACGAATGGAGAACTGGCGGTGTGCAGACTCCCAGATTGCCGAGACGTCACCGCTTTTGGCCTGAAGACTCTCCAGGAACCCAAATGAGCTACTAAAATCCTACTTGGCCAAACCTCGTGAATGTTTTTGATGGCGTAGAGGCTCCTAAGCAACAACCACACCACAAAGCCTGATGATAGGATGACGTACCTCAGAATTCGTAGACATTTCGAATGCGCCGTCCGTGCCTCATTCGTCGCATTCGTTTTAGGAGGCGCCAACTTCATTCATTGCTGCAGCCGGATCGGCCCGGAGGGTTCGCGATTTTCGGCCGCTGTCAGCGGGGGACGGAGCACATGCATCTATCTCCCTATGCTTGCCGTCATTCTTCAAGCCTGCAATTTCGGGGACCTTGAGCTCGCCCAAGTCTGGGATCGTGGCCCCTGCATACTAGGTCGTAGGGTTTTGGATCTGGCCGCCCTTGTGCAATTAGTGAACGTATGGCTGAGTGCTCAAAGCCGATTGGGGCCTGTATTCTACTGGCGACAGTCATTGGAGAGGCTGGTCAAGTAAGCATACGCAAAGTTGGGGCGTCACTGACACTTCCATTTTAGTAGTTGTGACAATATTCGACTGCCATGTGAGTGTATTGACGAGTTCAGTTGTCGCCTTGTCTCAATCTGGATCTGCGATGATTGTGGGTAACCCGGAGTCAGCAGCTACGTTCAGAGCAGCACAAGTCCCCCCGGAGGCGTTGATCTCGATGCAAAGCCCTCGGGGGCATGCGCTGTGCTTGGTCCAATAGTAGCTACTGGGAGCGCATTAAAACAGTGTCTTGATAACGAACGCGGTGCTGAATGGGTTGATCGCGATGCAGAATATCCCAAAAAGGACTATCGTGACGATGACCAGTCATCTGGGCTAAGGCTCCGCGGCTGACAAGGCCTCCTTGTTAGCTGTACGGATGACGATGACGTTCGGCTCTGATTGTATTTTGCGGCGTTGCAATTGGCGGAGCGGTCCCTTTTAGGCTGTGACAAGCCGTCTCGGTGAGGCTCTGGGGGCAACATATTGAGGTCGGAGTTCTCCTGTGGCGTTCTATGAGGTGCAATATGGAAGTGAGAAATATAAGAAGAATCGAGAATATAAGGGTGCTGAGAAGCGTAGAGTATTCGTACATATGAAGCACGATGATAAAACGCAGGTGATGCTGTCTCGTTTTCTCTCGTCATCTGTGCATATGCACGTCATGTCCAACGCTAAAGGAGCTGAAACGAAACAATCCACGTAGGTAGATGGTCAAACAAAAGTCAAAAGGGACAACACTGTCGGTATACGAGGGTTTAGAACTGGCAGCGCATCGAGGCAGCGTTGGCCAGATTGACACGCCTTCGCCCGACGACGGCAACATCATGGCGGACACATTTTAGCCTGCTGGCCGACACATTACGACAGCTAAATGGCTGTGAGGTATCTGGCGCAGCTCCGGCATCGAGTATCGCGTGCTCTAGAGTCTGCCATGGAAGTTATTGGAGGTGTATCCCTATCTTCCAACCCTCTTTGAAAAGGTATAAACATAAACATGCAACTCGGATGAGCGGGAGCTGAGGTTGGCTTGTATTCATAGGCAAAAACAGCCATGTGTTATTTGACGCCTTAAAGACTATACACGTTGCACACGCAATATGGATACATATGTGCCGAGTACGGAGTACGGAGTACAGAGGCTGTCTATCCAAGAATACGGACAACCACCTCCGTGGCGGCCTTTCCTCTTGACCCTTGCGCCGGACCGCCACGACCGGCGCGGCCCTTACCCCTTCCACTTGACAGCTGCCGCACGGGTCGTTTGACTCTCCTCTGCCGTACGTGTAAGACACCGCGGCCCAAATTGTTGCAACCCGACTGCCGGTTGGACCCCACATCGTGATCTGCAGCGGGCTATCCCGGATCTCATGGCTGAATACTGATTGGCCTAAGGCCAGCATCTCGTTATTTGAAGCTGGCTTGTGGCTTTGTGCTCAGATACTTATCTGGAGTAAGTCATGCAGGAAAGAGTTCAGATGGCGTGATGTACACGGCGATTGTCAACGATCGCGATGCTGGGCTCAAGTACTACAATAACTTGGCCGTTAATGTTTCCGGAAGCGTCACAGCGCTTTGAGAATACAAAAACCTACTTGAAAATACTAGCAAGGCTGTTTTGGATGCAGACGGAAGCGATAACGGGGCCTTCAGATATGCACGTGCACCGACATGAGGCTCTGACAGTACAAAGTCGTGGGTCCGTGGATCAGATGAACCAGCTGTATGTACAAAGGCAATCTTTACTAACACTACTCCGTATACTCGGCTCAGACCGACTGGGCTGGTAATGTCGTAGGAATACGACCTTCCCGCATTTATTGGACATCCTGAGTACCATACATGTAGCAGTTGCTACGCTTCGGGCCCACCGTCAGCATGAATGCAACTCTGCAGTTCAGCCATGGCCAGAAAATGTGTGAGAGCATCTCCTTTCGTAGATGCCCTCCCCTCCACAGCTGAGGTCAAGATGGCATGAGCTGAGGTTGTTCACTAGGAACTGACATTGAACATCAAGGCAATTGAGCGTATCAACTTCTATAAAGTACAGAGCCGCAAACCCCTCGCACATTAACACTCCAAGGTCTTTGTCAGTAGGATGATGCGAGTTCTTTGGCGTTAGTCAGTAGTGGAATCTGCCATGAATGCATACCGATGCGCGCAAGATCTTCTTCTGCAAGGAAACCCCTGTCGGCATCGCTGGCCGAAATCGCTGTGGCTTGCATCTGTCTGCAGTTGCTGCGACTCGGACCCAAGTTGGATGCAACTCCGCAGTTGAGCCTGTGTGGCGTGTCCAGAAACGGCGCGAGTGTCTTCCTGTAATGCTCTGCCCAGCGGAGATGAAGGTGGCGATGACGACGTGGAGCAGTTCGAGGCCACTGGGGATCCCACATTGAACGTGAAAGGCCATTGAGCTGGTGAGCTGCACAAACCGGGTTCCCCGGATCGACTCCTCCAAGGAACACAGCCGCCAATTGGTCGTGCAGATGTTGGAGCTTCCCACAGGGCGCCTTGGCGTCTTTGCCAGCAGACCGACGCCCCCAAGATCTTTTGTATACGAGACGAGTCTCCCTCGATGTCGCTGCCCGAATCCATCCATGGCCGCGAGGGGACAGGCTGAGGGCTTGCATCTGTCCATGTTGCCTCTTTAACAGCCAGCGCCGGGCGACGTTGCTTTTACGGCGTCGGATCTCGAACGGGTCGTCGGCCACTCATAATAGATTGTGCACACCGCTGATTTCCCGCCGCGCGGCGGTCTTGTAGGGGAACCTGCGTCTTCGATGCGTGCGTTTCCGCAGAGGGGGCCTGGCCGATGCGAAAACTTGGTCGCACTGCAGTATTTTCTTTTTCTGCCACCGGGGGCATCACTTATTTCTGCCGCCGGAGCTTTGACACCATCAAGGACGGCATATGCATGTCTTGGATGAGCACGCCACTAGATTCCGTGGTGGAGATGGAAGAGGGCCTCGGGGGCGGGAGACGGTGGCTGGCCTGGGGTGGCAATTAATATGCCCGTGGTACGGAGTACAGCAACGTCGAACCCGCATCCATGCAAGTTCTTCCGTGCAATGAGAGACATGGGCCGTGCGAGCATGTCATGACTTCAGCAAGGGTCCATCATCTTATGATGGGATCTCGGGAATCATGACTGCGGAAGCACTGGTCCACTTCTCATTCTCCGATGTTCCAGTAGTTTCTTGGCTGAACAGGCCCTCGGGTCTTTGGAGGCGACCTGTCAATGACGACATATGACAAGTGACTTGATGGCTATGATGCATGTTTCTCATGGCTGGATAGGTACAGCCGCGGCCCAACTCTTGCCACGGCTACTGTTACTGTACGACAGACGAAGAGACAACATCTGTCTTTGCCGCATCTTTATTGTTAGATCGAAAGACAGGGTATGTCTCCCGATGTGCCAAGGCTCAGCCACGTGCCGTTCACTCTCAGCGTGCCATGTCTCAGTTGTCAAGGTGCGTTGATGGCGGAGACCCCTGGGTCAGTATTGGCAAGGCCGCTCAGCCGCGACCGGAAGCCGTTGGAGCCGTCGGGCACTAATAACTGAATTTCGCGGGTCGCACTCGGAACTCCCGTCCAAGACACGATCCTGCACGGGACGGAGACGAGGTTTGACAGGTGGTATGCACGAAGGGCCAAGCACGCCCCAACTGGCTGCACATGTTCCACATCACATCTTTGCTGCATCAATTAGCAAACTTGCTCATTTCGGACAAGGTACAGGGGCCAGGAGGGTGGCTGATAGGATGCGCTCGATATTGGCAGAGCGTTGTCAACTCGTAGAGTCGTTGATGCGGAGGATTTCTTTTGCCAAGTTAGTCTACCGTTGATATTGACTGCGAGATAGCATCGTGTCGCAAAAGGAAACCTGGAGACGGGCGTCGTGACGTTCAAGGATGTCTGGCTTCTGCACATTTAAGACAGACCTGGATCATCTGATGAGCCTGCGATGTTGCCGCATCTTGGTCCATGGTGGAGTCGGATCCCATAGATGGCGCCACAGGGTTATAAGCTGATGCTTGCTGCAGTGAGAAAACTTAAAAGCAACATTATTTCTACGGCCGCAGTAATTACCACAATGGGCTGATCTGATCATCATTTCGTCATTGATAATTACCTCCTTTCTGGTGCATAGCAAGTTGAGGGCCAGTGCGCGTTGTTGAACGCCACATTGGCAACATCCGGTTTATTCCATCCTACACCGCCAGATCCTGCAGCAGATCTCGATTACGCGTCGTCTATCTCGCATCGGCATGCTTTTTGACTCTCCCCCCAAGGTCCAAACGTCACCGAGGAGGCAATGACAACACACAACTGTCCTTTGGACCACAGGCTCTTAAATAGACTGCAAGGGGCTTTGGTTGCTAGTGTCTCATATGTAGGGGGTGAGATGCGCCAAGAGTGGTCTTGGTCGTCAACTGAATCCAGAGGGTGTTGGAAGTCCCCTAGGTTTGCTACCTCTCAGGCTCTCGGCATGCTGGCACGCGACTCGAGCCTGGCTGCTGCCACACCACTGGACATGACTTTGATATAGGGCGAATCAACAGTACCCCATGCTGAAACCGACGTTGCCGGGTCTCGGGAGCAAATTTGTGGCTTGGAGTCATCTCTCGTCTTCGCAGATGATGGGGTGTACTTTGTAGTATTACTGCCCAAGCCTTGCTGTTGCAAGCTAATAGAGTAACAGTGCTCGTTACCTAGCCTAGACATGGCCGTGGCTGCAGTTACCCACACCCGCTCAAGTAGTCATGCCATCCCCATCTATTGTCTCGCGATCATTGTGAGTCCATGTACTATCATTGTTTTCCCCGTCTTGCCCTCTCGACTGAAAGACCCTGATCCATGAAAACATAAATGTCCTGTTAGTCTCGCTAGCCTAGCCTCTTTGTTGAATCCAGCAGCGCCAAAGCTATCCCCAAGTGCATCGCTGAGCACAAAGGTGCGAGTCACATGGACGACGTGTCGGGTCCTGGACGCCCGGCTAAGCGGCCCAAATTCCCAAAGCTCTTGGCAGCTCCCGAAGCCGGCGACATCCCGACTATGGCCGCAGTCTGCGACTACCGCGCGATTTGGCCGTCATCCTCACCGCCCCTCAAAGCCTCGATTCTAAAAGACGGCTTTTCAGACACAGCCGCACTGAGCCGCGCATCATCTTTCCTTGGTGAGTAGATTTTTTACTTCGTCTCACATGAAGACATGAACCTCTCGACACGACAAACTCTCTGCTATGCTCGTGGCTGCCGCATAGCACATGGCCTGTCCGACCTCTCCCACACCTGCACAAGACCTTTGACGCCAACTACTTCTTAATCCACACAGAAGTACCTCGAGACAAACCCGCCACATCCTTTATTTCTGGAGGAGAATCCCATGCCATGTCCTTCGCTATATACTAATCTGTACTGCATCATCGTTATAGGTCTCGACGGTTCGATTGCATCTCCAGCTGTTGGTCCGGGGGCGTCTTCTAATCGTGAACAAGTCCTTCTCTCTTCCCAGTCGTCGACAAGCCACAGCTATCAAAATGGATTCACCGCAGAGAGTCCTTTCATCGACTGTCGGGACACATTCGGCGAGTCCCTGATACCTCGATATATCCCGCCACCATCCGAGGTGAACAGCTTCGTCAAGTTCCGTTGGTCCCGTCGCAATACCAAAGAAGCACCGCCGCAGCTTTCGCCGCTGATGACGATATCGACGGGGAGCTGCTCGCCTTCTCCTCAGGCTCTGAACTTGACGGGCAGCGGCCTGACATCCCCGACAACCCCGACTGGGGAGACAGTCATTGCGGTTCCGTCGGCTCATTCTTTCAACACCAGTCCCCAAGCGCCGCTGCGATCACCCGTCTCTCTCCCAACAGGCAAACTTCGATGGCTGCCTTCTCACTTTGGTTTGACGATTAAAATGGACTCCATAGATTTGCAACTGTGGAAATTCTGTAAGTCGCAGCTCCAACCCTTTACTCTTTCAACCCCCCCCCC
>JALHBX010000662.1:0-12769 GCA_024340025.1 Tolypocladium tundrense | reverse complement strand
CCCCCCTCCCCCCCCCTTCCACCTCTAAATATGGCTGCGTCTTGCGGACTTTGTGGGTGTAATGAAGGCTTCAACGAGGGTACAGCTTATGGGGCAGCGTCGGTCAAATCGGGCAATGTCTGGTATGATTCCGAGGAGATGCACTCCAGCTGCGTCTCTGCTGCGGCATACACCCCCTCCTCGATGCTTCATCCGAAGAGCAGCCGCATTGTCTCTGTTCAACAGCGATACTGTTGGGGTTGCCAAGTTCGGACAACGGCCTCATCTACTGACACGGGGTTCAACTCCCCGGGAGTGCGCACGGTGTGCGAGCATCGGAGAAGTCGGTCAAGGCCGCTCGGCGCAATGCCGTCTGCCTGCTGCGTGCATCACGGCACCGATGTGGATCAACTCTCTTGGGCCGTTTGCACAAGACAGCAATGGCACCCGCCCACCTCTGACAATGGCACCTCTGACGAGGACCTCTGACGAGGACCTCTGACAATAGACTTTGACAATGGCATTATTCCCTTTACGTCGAGTTTCACTGCACTAGCCGGAACTGTATTTAAGGCGCCTCTTCCTCTACGATTTCGGTTCCTTTGATTCACAGCCCCGACGAGTTCTCACCTCGAGTATATTTTATCCCCAAGGTCTTCGTTTCCGACCCTTTCTCCCCCCAACTCCCGGCCTCAACTCCCAAGTCCGTTTCGTAATGGGGGTTCCATCACTAAATATCGTTGCGACCGACTCCCCGCTAATTCGTCTTCGTTGAACTCCCGACCCCAGCTGCGAAGTCGTCTTCCTCTGGAGAAAGCTTCCGTCACTCAAGGTATTTGACGCCAGCCCTTTACGGCTCGTTCTCCTCTCTTGCTCCGCGCTTTGCAAGTCCTCAGACTCTCGTGGCTCTCCGGCTTCAAGTATTGTGGCACCGTTCACGCCAAGTCTGTGTCTGGAGTTCTTCGCCGAATTTGCACGCACCTCGAGTCTCCAAAGCGTATTAGCAACTATCTGGATCTATCTGCTTCGCTGTCTCTTGCCGCATTGGTTCATTCATACTTTGCTTCGACTCTCTACACTGACAATGCAGCTCTCCCTTGCCGTCGATGCACTCCTCCACCCGTTCTCGTACCCCAACGGGCACGTTTGCGATGTATTGGTGGAGTCCACATGCATTGATTCTCGAGTTGCGGCGGATGAACGGAAGAAGGTACTACTACTATTACGTTTGTGCCCACTGTTACATTGGCCCTTGAAGCGCTTAACATCCTGCTGGTCCTTCTCTTTCTCTGTCTTGTCAGCTTCGCCTTCAGTTGCTGATACCGACTTTGCTTCAGGAACCCGTACTTTGCACTAAGCAGGTCACATCGTCGCCCCAGACAAATTCAAATGCTACGGGACCAGCCACGGATGACCCGCCGTTCAATGACGAAGACCGTCTGCTCCTCGAGTTTATAGCAAAGATCCAATTACAACTATCCGAGCCCTTACCCGAGGATCTTATCACGGAAATATCTGCTGCCCCGTTAGTCTCTTGGTTCTCTCTCTTGGTTCTCAAGTGCGCAAGACTGACAGCCAACTAGCTCACACGATGATCGGCCAACTACCAAGTCCATCTCGTCGATCTCCGAGCAACCCCCATCCAGGTTCCTGCCCGGCATCTCCATCGGAAGCGAGGACAAGCACAGCAAAGACGGCGCGGAACTGCGGGTCAGCCACCAAGAGGGAAATACCGCGGCCTGTCTACCGCCAATAATCTACAAGACTTCCCCGGGCCCCCAGTACCAGAACGAGTACTTCGAAGTCGCCGAGTCCAAGGTCGCAGGCTGGGGTGCCTTTGCTCTGAAGATCCTCAGGCGAGGCGACACCATCATGAGAGAGAGGCCACTGTTCGTGGCGGACCACTCGTGCCTCTTCCAAGAGTACGACAAGCTGGACAAGGAGGCCAAGCGCGTGGCCTTGAGCCTCTATGCCAATGAGCTCTTCAAGTCGGGTCTGCCGCGGATCCAGGGAGTATTCGAAACCAACTGGTAAGTTAGAGAGCCATGCCTCTACCCCCGGACACCCTGTTCACGTCAACACACGCAGCTTCTCGGTTGGCGGCCGTCTCGCGGGCCTATTCCCCATCGCCGCCCGGTTCAACCACGCCTGCCACCCTACCCAGAACGTCGACTTCCAGTTCGACGAGGAGTCGCAGTGCCTGGTGCTGTCCGTCCGCGCCGACGAGATCCCTGCGGGAGAGGAGCTCAAGATATCATACGGCAAGGACCGCACCCTTGCCGAACTCTACATGACGTATGGGTTTCGGTGCCGGTGCGGAGGATGCCCGGGCATGAGCGACAGGGAATTCAAGAGGCTGACTTCGCGGTGGTGAGCAGTTGGTGCTTTGGAAATGGGTGGGCTTTGGCGTTCTCTTCGGCGGATCGGTTCTTGCAAATGGGATGTAATTTTAACACGGGATGAATGGGTTTGTATAAGCGGCCGTCGCTTGGATCTGGGCAGGCAAGTCGGGGATCAAGTGAATAAGCACATCTCATACTATGCTTATCAGAACTGATTCAGCAGTTTCAGTACAAGCCTGATCGTGGCATCTCGTCTCACCAAACTGTCCAATGCAGGAGGTAAGACTCGCCTACACAAAATGGCTATTACCCAGCTGACGTTTCTTGGTTCTCTTAGCCGTTTCTCCTTGTAGTCCTTTAATTTCCATCTTCGTGGATTAGTTATCGCTCTTCTCCTCCTTGTCTGAGGCACGTTTCCTCAAATTAAGACATGTAACGACAAGTTTCATGCCGCGTTACTATGATATAATGGCCTCCAATGTGCCACGTCACGATGCTCCAGCACCCAAGGTCAGAAACCAGTCAGTATTCTGACGACCTCCTCTGCGCTCATACCGTCCTCGTCGTGCTCTTCTTTAGAACCATGCGGCTCAAAGGTCCAGTAACCAAGATGATCTTTGGTCAGAGCTATCCTCGATTTCCCTAGATCATCCAACCCCTTGGGCACATCCATCTTCGTCATCCCAAGAGCTTGGATACGAGAGTCAATGCGGCTGAACAGCATGGGCAAAGAGTCGCCCTTCCATGCGGCGACGCCATCACGGGTCGCGGCGAGGATGGTGCCGAGAAGGTAGTAAAGACTCATGATGAGGAATGAGACCGGATAGATCATCCAATACCACTGTACGTGGACGTAGTTGGCCATTTTAGAAGCGCTGCCTTCGTACTCGGTTCTATAAGGGTCTCGAATCACTCCATGCTCGCGCATTTCGTTGGTCAAACTGAGGCTCAGCTTGCCGATCCAGGTTTCCAGATCATTCGTCGCCTGCCACATGGCCTCCACCCAATCGGACGAGAAGTTGAGGACGTCGGAGGCATTCTCGAATGAACCGCTCGTCAAGGAGTCGATAAAGCTGCGCAGCGCCTTGAGGGAGCGTTCTGAGACGCTATACCTCGAGTTTTGCGGTATGCCCATGTGTTTTGGCATGTTTACGAAGACGTGTTCGTCAGAGTGAGCACTCGTTGCCGCCTCGAACCGGGTTTCATTCCACGTAGCAACAACGGCCTGCTCAGACTTGCCATCGGCAACGGAGATGTCAAAGGTTTTAAGGCAAAACCACAAGGCGCATTCAGCCGCGGTTGTGCGGGTTGCTGTGGCCCGTTTTGAGACCGTCATGATCTCGAAGATTGACAGATACGTTTTGTTCTGGCCGGTACTGTTTCTAAGGCTCCCTCCAACAGGATTCACCTTGAACAAGTCTGCATCGGCAGCCTCGGGGACAGTGACATTGGTGGCGGAAGACATGCCAAACGTGCAGGTCTGTGTCTCGTCGGTACAATGGATCTTGACTTCGACGGGCTCGCACTGTCCACAAACCGCGAGGCTTGGGAAGACGGGCCAGGTGCAATTGGCTGTGTGGCATTGGGGTTCGAGGTCGCGAACCTGTGCAGCTAATATGCCACTGTAGACTGCCGATCTGGTTGACAGAGCAAGTGAGTAGTCTGACGGCCTCGGTCAGCATCCGCAACGGTCTTTCAAAAGGGCTGGATGCTGCGGCCTACCATCTCGGATACCCCTCTGGACAACATTATCCTAGTAGTCGCTTCGAAAAGGGGCTGGAGCCGGCCGCGACGTCTGGTTGATGTAGACGGTTGGCTTCTGCACGTAAACGAACATTTGCTGAGAAAAGGTCTCGAAGCCATGGGTGATGACGATGATCAGAGCCCCGATGCAAGACAGGTGCCTGTGAAAGTGAAGGTTAATGCCTTGTGGATGGGGAGAGGCGGAGAGTAGAGGATCTGACCATCCCTTGAGGCGCCAGAGCAGGGCCAAACTGCCTAGTAGCCCCCGAGATGCTTCGTCAAACACCTTGAAGTCCTCCAGCCGCGCCCTGTTCCGGGTCCGCGTCTGATGCGACTTGGAGACCCATATCCAAGCGCCCTGGCAGATGCAGGCCTCGACGATGCTTCCCAGCGTGACGCGGACCAGGGTCATCAGGGCAATGACAATCATGTCGAGCTGCATGCCGGGGCCAAAGTCCGGGGCGAGTTTGCCGTCAAAGTGCCAGAGCACGACGGCGAGGACGGCGAGGCCGACCATGCAGAGGAGGGCACATCTGTACTCGTCGGCCCACCACCCAAAGGAGGAGACGTAGCGGCGTTTTGCTCGAGACTTGGTGGCCGAACGCTTCTCGGGAATGGTTTCATCGGCAAAGGCGTCGTCGTCAGCTGCACCGTCGTTGACCGAAGGACCGCTCTTGCGTGGCTCCCGCCGACGGAGGCGCAGAAGCATATGTCCTGCGCTGTCGCCCGCTGCAGCCATGGCTGCTACGGCTGCTGCCGATGGAGTCGGATGACAAGTATCCGTAGGTATGGGCGTCAATGCAGGGCTGACGCGTGACACATGGACTGGAGGCCTAGCGCCTATGGCTGTTGACAGCGAGGTTTCTCGAGCGTCCAGATGTCGTGCGTCGGTTAGAGGCGTCGTCACTCTGCTTTCCTGGCAATTAAGACCTGGGCATCTCCATGTAGGTGAGAAATGCAAGAACAAAGTACTACCACACACCCCGTCGCTTCCCCCCTCCCTCCTTCCCGGCGGTGAGTCCGGTGATGGAGAGCAAACAGGAAGGCGTCAGCATTTTGTGGTGTCTCGTGCTTGCCCAGCATGATGGCTTGTGAGGCTACGTCTCCAGGAGGAACCTTCTCTGTGGCATCCAAATGCGACGTGTCTCACCTTCACTCGATGCTGGATAGGGCCGATATCAGCCCGGGCTGCTCGGCTTCTCTCTTTCGTAAGCGGCCGTCAGCCCTCTCACGCCTCGGGTATGCCAAACGTACTCGCATCTCTCTACCAAGGGTGCCAGGGCAAGACGCGGCTCCAGCAACTCGACTGTGCCAGCCCTGACATGCCCAGACGACATGGATGATATTCGCTTTCGGGTACGCGCAATGAGCGGCCGATGCCAGTTCACACAGCCCCTACCGGATGTGGTCGGACGGCAGCCAATGGCAGGTGAAGAGGCGTCACGAGAGCGCTGGAGAACGCGGGCACGCGGGCAGGCGAGCCTGACTCATGTAAGTGCGAGGCCACCTGGATTCACTGGCCCGTTGGACCGACGGACCCTCCAACAGCCTGGCCCACTGCCTCCGAGAGTCCGAATGTGGTCACTAGAGTGAAGTTCACTTATCGGAGGGGGAGGGAGGTGCTGGCCCGGGCCCCGAGGAGCGCGCGGCGCAGCTTGTCGATTGGCCAGGGGAGCCAACAATGGATGATAAGGAGTCGACTGCTTCTTCTACGACTCGAGTTGCCGTAGATGGTGGATTCCTTCATCCTCGGACAACCTGCAATCGTCACCGCAAACATGCAGCGCCGCGTCTTGCTGCCGACGCTGCTGGGGGTCCTCCTCCACGCGGGCCTCCCCGTCTCCGTCTTGGGCCACGGCCATCACGGCGGCGTCGACTATGCCCAGGGTCTGACGGCTCCGGAGCAGCTCCGCTTCTGGGCCAACGACGACAAGGACGACGGCAAGGACGACGACGAAGAGGCCACCCTGCCCTTTCAGTTTGCAGGCCTGAACACGTTTGCGAAGCTGCCGTATGCAGACTGCTTCACCAAGGACGATGCCGATGCCGCCGCCAGATATGACATTGCCATTCTCGGCGCCCCGCATGACACCGTCCGTAGCCTCCCAATCCCGATTCCGCCTCCGTCCCTGTCCCTGTCCCCGTCCGTCCCCGTCCCCGTCTCCGAGACGGCATGACGCAATAATAATACTGCTACGATCATATCGCCCTTGCATCGCCCGTACCCGCTAACACGCTCACTAGACCGTTACTGCGCGCCCCGGTGCCCGGTACGGCCCCTCTGGCATCAGGACGGCCAGCCAGCGCAAGGCCTACGGCTACAGCGTCTTCACTGGTGAGGTCTCCCCTCCGTCGTTCTGATTGTCGCCCGGCATCCTCACGCGTCCTCACAGGCCGCAACCCCCTCAATGATTGGGCCACCGTCGTCGACTGCGGCGACGCACCCATGCCCTGGCTCGACAACCGAGCCGCTCTGAAGACGCTGGATCTCGCCCACAGGCTTGTCTCTGGACGGCCCGCCGCCCACCCCGAACGATCCAAGACCCCCCGGATCGTGACGCTGGGCGGCGACCACACCACGACCCTGTCTGCCCTGCGCTCCACGTACCGCCGATGGGGACAGGTGTCCGTCATTCACTTCGATAGCCACATTGGTGAGTTGCCGCGATGCTCCGTGGTCCGCTACCGAAGCCATCTGACTGGTTGCGCTTGGCAGATACCTGGGATCCCGCGGTGCTGGGCGGGGGCATCTCAGAATATGCGTGAGCGAGCACCTCCCACTTCTCACTACTTGGCTTCGCCTAGCTGACATGGGACCCAGCGGGTTGAATCACGGCACATTCTTGCACATTGCCCACGAAGAGGTGGGTTATCGAGTCCCCTGCCAGTCAGGTCATGTTACGCAGCAGCCACCACAGCGCATGCTAACCATCCACTACAGAACCTGATTCTCAACTCGTCGATCCATGCCGGCATCCGCGCCCCAGTCAACAGGCGCAAGGAGGACATGAGAAACGACCGGCGCTGCGGCTTCGACACCGTCACCGCGGCCGACGTGGACAAGTTGGGCATCCAGGCCGTCATCCAGAAGATCCGCCACCGGGTCCGCGACACAAAGGTCTACATCAGCGTCGACATCGACGTCCTGGACCCGGCGTTTGCTCCCGGTTCGTAACCCCCTGACGCCCGTGCCTTGCGTCCCCATGACCTCTGACCCGGATCTAGCAACCGGCACCCCGGAGCCCGGCGGCTGGTCCACGCGCGAACTCCTCGCCATCCTCGGCGGCCTCGAAGGGCTCAATGTCGTTGGTGGCGACGTCGTCGAGGTGTCCCCGGTCTACGACACGGCTGGCGAGACCACTACCTTTGCCGCTGCGGAGATCGCGCACTCTCTCATTGAGCTCATGGTAGCCAAGGCTGTCCCCTGAGTTGCGCTCAGTACGGCTGGCCGTCTTTAGCATTTTTTGCCTTTCAAGACGTCATCATGCCCGCCCTTCACCGGGCAGGCCTTCATTCAGATACCCCAAGAGGAGCATTGCAGGCCGGAGCAGGGAATTAGAACTCGAGAAATGCCATCATGATAAAATTGGCAAGCTATGCAGGTCCCTCGACTATTGTGAAGTGCAGCAAGTTGTACTGCATCTCTGTCTCGCATGAGCCATGGCCGGCAGGGCGTCACAACACAGACTCGTTGGATAGATCCAGCTCCCGCCGGACCATAGTGGTATATTCGCATAACTTCTAATCATCACAACGCCACGCCATGCATCCATCCTGTACCAAAGCCCGACCCGTTGGTACTAATCCCAGTAGCGAATCTCTCCGTCCAAGCCCGCCGTGGCCACCTTGCTCGTCTCCTGCGGATGCCACTTGACGCACGTCACGGCCTGGCTCCCCGCCTTCAGCTTGTGGTACATCTTGCACGTCTTCCAGTCCCAGAAACACACGTAGCCGGCGGAGTCTCCCGAGGCCAGGAACTGGCCGTCGGGGCTGCAGTCGAGCTCGATGCCCAGGCCGGCGTTGTTGTGTCCGCGGTAGCTCTTTTTCCGGTTTTGCCGGAACTTGTCGTTGGCGCCGTAGACCAATATCTGGTTGTCCGAGCTCTGGTACGCCACGTACTTGCCGCTTGGGTGAGCCGCTGCGTTCGTCATGGGGTACATGTCGGGCTCGGCAATGTACTTGATGGGGACGGGGATGTTGTAGTCCCATGCGCGGAGCGACTTGTCATCGGACGTGGTCATGAAGCGGCGGTTTTGGTCCACAAAAGTGATGGTGTTGATGGCTGCGAGGTGGTGATCGTACTCCTGAACAATCTCGTTGGGTGTCCGGGTATCGAACTGGACAATCTTCTTGTCTGACATGCCGGCCAGGAACTCGTTGGAGTGCTCTGGATCCGGGTTGAACTTGATGACATGCGGCGTCTTTCCCGTGGTGAATTTACTGATGCAGGCGCCGGTTTCGGTGTCCCACAGCTTCATCATCCTGTCGTACGAAGACGACAGGAATTGTGTGCCCGTGCTGTTGAAGCAGATGTCCGAAATTGCCTTGGAGTGTCCAGAGTAAGTCCGCAGAAGTTCCCTATCGTGATAGACATCCCGGATCTTGACAGTCGTATCAGCACTGGACGACAGGAGCAGATGCCCCGAGCCAGGGAGGAATCGCAGCGCCGTAACAGCCTTGGAATGGTCTTTCCAGACGTAAATCTGCTTCTTCGGGATGTAGTTTGTGAAACTCCCAGCCTCCTTGCGCAAGTCGACGTCGAGGTCTTGTGGAACATGCATGTAGGTCCGGCCCTGGTAGTCGTGCTCTTCCGAACCGTGGAATGTCGTCGTCTCGTCGCCCATTGCCTCAATCTCTTTCCGCCGCGCGATTGCTGCGACTGGTGCTTGAACCACAGTACCGCTCTCCACGACGTCTTCATCCTCCTCGACAACCTCGTATTCCTCATCGCTGGCCAGCTCTTCGTCGTCTCCGAGAACCTCGTACTCGTTTCTCGAGTACTTGGCCCAAGGGCCAACGTAGGAGCCCGGACCCTCAGCGATGGTAGCGTCGCCCTTTTCCTCCCTCTTTGCCCGTATCCTCGCAGCCTCTTTTTTGAGCGCTGCGGCGCCCTGATACTCTCGCTCGGGACCACCTCTCCTTTCCACCTCCCTGTGCTTGCTTCGAAACGTGTGCTCGCTCACAAACGTCTCTTCAGCGTGGCCGGTCAAGACGTTTTTACGCTTCTGGGTATTCGACTCGTCCTTAAACGGATTGGAAGGGCCGAAGTTGGGTCTAGACAGGTTTTCGGCAGAATACGGCACCACGGCGTGGTCTAGCTCTGCTTGTTGTCGCACAACCAGAGCGTCCTGCGGTGCCATATTCGGCGGATATTCGCCAAAGTCTGCCATATCGAACGGTCGTGAAGCGCGTCAGAGGCGCCTCCGACGATCTCTTGCTGTCGCGAACGAACTCGGTGCCGGGGTCGAAGGAGCGAGGGTCTGTGGAGATCTGGTGTCGCAAAAACAAGAAAGGAGAAGTGACCTGCAGAACAAATACAGGATTTGGTCCTTTGACAAGAGAGTTCTGCGTAATCAGGCAGAAGGAGGGTGGATTATGACGATGGGTTGCGATAGGAAAACGCAGGTTGGTGGCGGCGCGAGACTGGAAATATGTAAAGTTGTGGTCACGTGACACCACTGGGATAGCTTCGGCGGTTGAATGTTGGCGGTTGATGCGACCTTTCAGATGCACAGAGCTTGTACAGCTACAATTTGTTCCATTTTTATGGTGTTTTACATGATTTAGGATTTATCATTAGGTACTCAAGTTACGTCGGCTAGACAACCTCCCAGCAAAACAGCGACAAGGTCGTACAACGATGCTGCGAGATAGCCTCACAGAGAGAAGTCGCTCTACGTCGTCAAGCCCCAAAAACGCCAGGGAGCGGTGCCGCCAGGTGTCGTGCCTGAGGGCGTTGCCCAAGCCCATCTCTTCAAAGTCATGTCCGATCCGTCTCACCATCTACTCGTCATATACTGAAACAAAGGCTCCCGCTTCGCAACGGCCTTTCCATCCTCAAGCAAATTTGTTCACTGGCAGGGCCAGATGGTATAGCATTGAGCGAACGCCGCACCGGGGATGCCCTGTCGGTAGTGCTGGGTGCTGTCCGTGGGGCTGGTCGCCGGCCGAGTGGATCGTCTAGGAAGACTCGTCCCGGATGAGGGCAACAATCATGCTGTAGAGATAGAAGAAGAACATGATCAGGTGGAAGGCGAGCTTGGCGAACGACTCCTGCAGTGCCATTAGAGATGGAACAGTCAGGGAGGGGTTGCGGAGCGCACCTTTTTGTGGACATTGAGCTTTCGGAAGATTTCGGTGGCGTCCAGCAAGTGAGTGTTGTCGACGATCCTGGCAGCAGATTAGAAGGGGACTTGGATGTCAAGCACAGGGGCCAGAGGAACCCACTTCTTGGCGTTCCAGGCGAGAAGAGGCAGGTTGAGGACCAGCGCAAGCCAGTAGCCGTTGATGAGGAACAGGAAGGTCAGGAAGCCGTGTACGGCCGCCTCGGGGATGATGTAGGCGTTGAGGCGGTTGCAGAGTTCGATGGGGTTGATGTAGTCACTGCGAGGATCGGTTAGCATAAACTGAGCAACTGTGTTTGAGCAGCGGCCATGGTAGGCCCTGCGCGAGCTCCGGTGATTGCGCGCGTTGGACAGAAACACGGGCAGCGGAGGGGACAGGGAAGGGCCGGGCGTACCATTCCAAGTCGCTGTACATGATGGTGAAGAAGACCTGCAGGAACAGGTTGACGGCGTTGATCAACACCGCCAACAGGAAGAGCCATGCTTCGCCGGACATCATGGCGTGCTTTCGGGCTGTCGCCAACGACAGTCAGGAGTTTGCGAGGGTGGGAGGGCAGGAGGCGTCGCTGCAGGGAGCTGTGGTGAAGCTCTACCACAAGCTCTGGATGCGGCGCACAACAGAGACGAGGGAGGCCGTCAGGTCGAGGCGAGGGAGCTGGAGCGCGTCGGTCAGGCGAGGAGCGGCGAGTCGAGCGCTGCGCTGTGCTGCAGGGCGAGGACGAGAGGCACGTTTGCGTCAGGGCGAGCGGTTGCGGCTGGGAGACGGGCTGGGATGTTGGTGGTGGTGAGGAGGAGCAGTGCGAGATTTGTTGTGGACGACCTGGGGCTGTCGCCGAGATGCTGGTGTGGTGGTGCTCAGCTTGTTTTTAGCGGCGATGATGGAAGACCCCAAGCTCCCTCTTCTCGCCGCCACCAGGCCTGCCTGCGCTGGCGGGCTTCGGTGCATATTTTTCTGGCTGTGGCCCGTGCCCATCCATTCCACTGTCATGGAATTTGCAGCGGTCGAGCCCGACATTTGGGGCCTATCAGTGGCCCAGCAGGGTTCGCCACCCACTGAAGAGAACAGGGTCTGTCCCCCACCTCCAACCACCCGTTAGAGCCAACAGCGACTGGACCCCACTAAAACTTCAACGACCGCAAGCGCCACGAAGATGGATTCGTACCCCGCCGAGTGCCTTGGGTTGCCATGTGATGCCTCCAACATCACGATAGCTGTGGGGAGCTTTCCGTGGACGTTGCCGTCTTCTACTGCACGACGTGGCCTCTCGTTCGACCCTTGTCGGCACCTCCCCATGTGGTCACCTTGACGGCCAATGATGCGGCTACGGGGAACTGCCGAAAGTTGATATCACCACCGTATCAGGGCTGCCTATTCAGACAAAAGGATACTCGTTACGCTTCTTGACAAGTGCTCGAGTGCACCATGACAAGAGGGCGCTACATACATGCTGCTCTCCCCGCCTACCCAAATACCAACATACATATGAATTGCTGAAGGTGAGGGAATGCGTCGCTTCATACATAGACCCGGCCATCGCACCTAAAGTCATCATGTAGAGGCTGTAGCGGATGCCTCTCCGTTGGCCGTCTCGCTGCCCGGCATCGCTACGGGTCCGCCAGGGGAGTTTTCCTGCCTTGCCGTGAGAATCTCCACGCCATCTTCGGTCACAAGAAGAGTATGCTCTGCCCAGCTTGTTAGCACAGGACACTCCATCGAAGGGTTGCAGGGGCCATCTCACCAAACTGAGCCGTGCGCTTGCCATCCATTGTAGTGCTGGTCCAGTTGTCCGGCCAAGTAATGTCCCTGTATTTTCCCAGCGCAATCATAGGCTCGATGGTGAAAGTCATGCCAGGCTTGCACTCGCCGACAGCCTTGTTCTTGGCGTAGTGCGGCACGTTGGGGGCGCAGTGGAACAGCCTGTTGATTCCATGGCCGCAGTACGTCCGGATGACGCTGCAGTCCTTCTTTTTGGCAACCTTCTCGATGATGTTGCCAAACTCGCGTATCAGCACGCCTGGCTTGACCGACTTGATGGCCTCCTCAAGGCACTCGCGGGCGGCCTCGACGACGCGCACATTGTCCGGATCGGCCTTGGCTTTGTCGCCAATGTAGTACGTCTCGTTGAGATCTGCGTGGAATCCCTCGTGGTAGATGGAGATGTCAATGTTGAGGATGTCGCCGTCGAGGAGGAGGCGCTGATCGGGGATTCCGTGGCAGATGACCTCGTTGACCGATGTGCAGCAAGACTTGGGGAAGTGGTTGTAGTTGAGGGGCGATGGGTACGACTGGGAGTTGGTGTCAGCGTCTCCCTCTTTCCAATCCGCGCTCCCCTTTCTCCTCTCTCTCTCTCTCTCTCTCTC
>JALHBX010000660.1:0-29779 GCA_024340025.1 Tolypocladium tundrense | reverse complement strand
CCCCCCCCCCCCCCCATTCGTGATATGCGCCTCGTACGTAGCTAACGTCCGGCGTAGAGAAGGATAGCGCAGCTGGCAGCCTCGGTCCCTCCGTGGCCGCCGCCGCCGCCGGCACGCTCCTGATGGCAGTTGCCACCATCATGTCCACCCTATAGAGTAGTGTCTCGTTTGAATACGCTTGAATGACTGCATAGCAAAGGGAGCCCGGTATGGGGCGCGAAGAGACGGATGCGTCGTGGTTGGGACGGAAACGCCGAGGACAGGATAAACGTCCTCGACAATGGAGTCTGGCGTCTCCACGGATGCCCTCGTTGCATACAAAGTACATACATACGAATACGCTGTACCATCACACACAAACAATGAACTATGAAGCATCGCTAGACAAAGAGTCCCTGTCGCGCCTTTGAATTGTCTATGAGCCAGCAAATTGTCAACGCAGATTTCGATGTCGGCAAAGCAAAGCCAGTTCCGCAAATGGACGCCAAGTGGCGGATATCTCGGCGCCGGGAGCCATGGTCCCCCTTTCCCTTGCCTCGTGCCTTGGTCCGTACAATACAATTACATCGTAGGCCCCCAATCCAGCTCCCCGGCCGAGCGGCATCACTCCGCCCTGTGAAAGCGCTCCCTGGCCCTCTCCTGCGCCGCCGCCAGGTAGCTCGCCTGGCCGTCCTTGGTCCTGCTCTCGGCAACCTTTTGGGCGTCGCCGAGCTTGCCGCCCTCGGCACCGAGACCGACGCCGCCCACGTACGCGCTGGCCGCGAGGGCCTCGGTCCGGCCATCGCCCTTTGCACCAAGCCCGCTGCCCGTCATCCATCCCATCTTGGCCAGCATCCCGGCTCCCTTGGACTCGGCGGGCTTCTTGGCCTCCTCCTTTGCCGGCTGCTTGGCGTCCGCTTTGGGCTTGCTTGGCTTCGCGGCAGGCTTGGTGGGCTGGCTGAAGGCCTCTCGCCTCTCTTTGGCTCGGTCGCGGTACTGGTTGGCGTCGGCCTTCTCGAGCCTCTTGTCCCTTGCCGCGATTCTGGGCAGCGCAGCCTTGACCTTCTCGTCCTGTTCCATGGCCTTCTTATGGTTGCCCGACTTCTCGTGGATGTTCACCTCTTCCACGGACTTGTATTTCATCATGCAGATGAGACACATGAGTCGCTCCCGGTCGACGTACGAGACCTCGGGCGTCGGGGTTGCTACCGGCTGGCTCTGTCCTTCCCCTTCGGCAGGCAGAGGCTTTGAGGGTGCGCCTGGTTTCGTCCCACCAGGCAGCGCAAACTTGATCGGCGCCGTCTTGTCCGGGCTGCTGGCTGCGGCATCCTGCGACGCACCCTCGCCACCTTTGTCGACGTGAATCTCGTCGTGCCTGCGCTTCCAAAACGCCAGTTGGCTGCCCATCACTGGCGCCTTCTTTGGCGCAGACTCAGCGAGGGCCCCTTCTGCCTTGCGCTTCTTTGGTTTCTGCGGCACGGCTTTGACCTCCTTGGCCGCCTTTCCAGTGTCGCTCTCGGCTGGTGGTTCAGGTGTCACGATCTTTTCGCTGGGATATAGCTGAAGATCTCGATATCTGACTCGTATTGTGGGGTTGATTAGGGGGTTGAATGACATGGCCTCCAGCTCTGGCGTAAGCTCTCGATCCTCTGGAATGAACACCCCCAGGTGAATGGATGCGATGTTCACTGGAGTGCCAGCAATCTCAAAGGAGCGCGTCATTTGATACTTCTTCAAGCCCGCGAGAGCATCGCCGAGGGTCCAAAACTCTGCGAATCCATATCTGTATTTGGCGCCCGTGATAACGTCGCGCATCAGAAAGACGCGGTGCAACGATCCTGGTCGCGCGCCATAACCAGCCCCATCCGCAGAAGGTGCCGTCGACCGCAATTTAGGTGCTTCATCTTTGGGTCTGTCAGTCTTCACCAGCTCCAGTCGCTTCATCTCGTTTGCCAGCATATCCTCGTCGACGCCGTTTGGCAGAGGGTATACAACTAGAATTTGAACTTTTTTGTCGACGTCCCTTCCGGCATCAGCCGCTCCTGTCCGGCCTAACGAGCCTCCCGAAGCTTAAAAGGGGACGTGTGAGCCAAATTGCATTGTTGACTTGTGTCTAGGATGGAGAGTAATACCTGGCTGAGAAAACATGCACTTTTTGCATTGTTTTCGCACGGCGAAGTTATGAAAGCCGCACTGGAACCAGTTAGATTCCGATCTGTCGAGGGAGAAGTTGAATACATACTTGGGGGCAGTTCCAATCACCAGCTGGCGCGATGGGAGGCACTTGGGCGTCCCCATCGCCTTGGCTGCGAGCATAGTGTATGTATAGCTCAATCTCGCCGTCTGGCACGTCATCAGTCGAATGTGGGAGTCTCATGAGGAGTGTGGGGAAATGCTCTTTCACAAAAGAGGCGGCGTGGCCGACTTCTTGGAATTGAACAAAGGCCCGGCACTGCCCTACAATACAGTTAGCATGCGCGGTGTACCGTCGGGAACTGTGGACCGCCAGCACTGACCTTTAGAAGAAGATACTCGTATGTCAACGGGCGGAAATTCAGCGGCAATGGAACTTTCCAAGAGACCCTCGCGTAGCTAAGATGCAACATGGTTAGCCGCCGTATATTATCCAAGAGGTGTCTGGGAAGAGTCCATGGTGATCTGGACACTTACCAAAACAGCCGAGACGCCAAATGGCACTCTTTCCAGCACCACGGTGTCGGTGGGCTTTCCAGCATCGCGGGTTCGGCTGCGGGATCGGCTCCGAGGATAATAACCGTGTGCCCGAGCATCTCCTCTTCCATCGTGATGTTGCCCATAATCATCATCGCGCGGCATGGCTTCCTCGTCGCGACTACGACCACGAAGACGATGGCAATCATCACCTCCTTGATAGCCCTCATCATACATGCCATGATAATCGTGGTCATCCCGGGCATCGGGCCTCGAGCGTCGCGGATCGCCATCGCGTCGCGAGTAGTACCCATTATCTCGGTCGCTGTGACGGCCCTCATAATCCCCGCCGCGCTCCATGTCGCGGGAATAGAGCGCAGGTCTCTCCCGTTGATCGTCGTAAAAGTCTTGCCTTTGCGGAGACCATGAAGGGCCTCGCCGCTCCGTTGGGAAGTTAGCTCTCAAGCTCAATCTATCCGGGACAGTTGCTCTGGTTCTCTTAAACTCCCACACAAGACGCGGGCTGTGTCTTTACCCTGCCGCGATCGGTTATAGTCGTCTCGTCGGTCTCCGTCGTCATCATCTTGGCCACGACATGGTCCTGGGTCGTAGTCCCTCCCTCGACCGGGGGATCGTGTACGGAAGTCGTCGCGCATAACGGCGGCCCACGGCGCAATCGCTGGAGTGGTCGGCAGAGGTGAGATTATTGGTTAACGGGCTGCGGGTGCCTCTAGGAGATGCGATGCCCCATGGACAGCGCAAAGGTGAAGATGAGGACCGAAGAGGTTGAGTAGTTGGGAATGGCGGTCGGAGGGGAGTGTTTGGAAGTCAGGATTGGCGGCCGCGAGGCGTACATCGCTGCTTAGTCAGCCATCTGCCAGCTGTCTCCGGGATGCTTGCATTTACCAGCACAAGGCATAGGTGATCAAAATTATATAGTGCTATAAAGTCTAGAAATGGGACTCACACAGCCATTCGTGTTGTTTGTTTAGTATTGGTGAAAGACTGATGCGTTGCATGCAGGCCTTGTCCGGGCCTTACGGACCCATCGTCGGAGGTCCCCGCCCGGCTTCAAGGTGAACTTGCTGACGACATGATCTGAACAGCATTCATCATGGATAGCTCACAAGATGACATTTGGGAGCTTTCAGAAGAGGGTCGCCATGTAGCCTTGACGAGGGATCCTCTCAATGCCCAAGAAACCATGGACAGGGTCCGCAGCCCGGAAGCCGGCGCCATCGTCCTCTTCGCTGGTGAGCCGCCCTGCACCTCGACCGCAACCCATCTATCTGACCCTCGACAGGCACAACGCGCGACAGCTTCGCTGGCAAACCGGTGAAAGAGCTTCAGTACACGGCCTACAATAAGCTCGCTCTGCGGACGATGCTCGCCATCACAAAGAACCTGTACTCAAAGCACGGACTCAAGGGCATCGCCATGGTCCACCGGCTGGGGACCGTTCCCATCGGAGAAGAGAGCATCCTGATTGCGGTGTCTGCGCCGCATCGTCAGGCTGCCTGGAGAGCGGGGGAAGAGGCCCTGGAAGAGTGCAAGGCCAAGGTCGAGGTGTGGAAGAGGGAAGAGTTTCATGGAGAAGAAGGTGTCTGGAGGGCGAACCGAGACGGCACCATGGGGCAAAGAGTGGATGCGTGATTGAATGCGACGTACGGAGCATATTTTGGATATAAAAGGAAATCTTGGTTGGTATATACATGTGTTTCATAACTGATGGGAGTGTGAACCAAACACTCAACTCCGACTTCATGCCCCTCGCTGTCCATGTCCTTCATTTTCTCGTGCCACATGAGCTCGACCACCACCTTATACGAACCTCGAAAGAGCCATAGGAATCCCTACCCAATTTTTGTATTCTGAGCCGTGGCTCTTCCCATTATTTCTGGTACATTGGCGGAGGCTCTCGGAGGAACTCCATGGGACATGGAGGTGGATGAGATCCCGTACAGCTCCCAAGCATGACTATTGCAGCCGTCAGCATCTTCCATTTCCTCGAGCCGAATATTGCGATTCACATACCTATGTGCCCGCAGTACGCCTCTGTAAAGGTAACGTCAATACCTAGCCCCTGGACGTCGATGTCCTCCGTCAAGGCAGAGGGGTACACCACAATCCCATACTCGGCGTGCAATACCCGCCAAAACTCAAACGGCAGTCTGTACAACCCATCAGCATGCCAAATTCTGAGGCGGCACCAAAGGCGGCAACATACTTGTACTGGCCGTGCTTGACGCAGGCATGGATGAACAGGCACACCGTCTCTAGGACCAATCGGCCCTCCTTGCAGGCCTGCTCGAGCTGCTCGCCCTCCCACTCGTACACCCGCTTTAACCGCTCCTTGGAGTAGACCATCGCAATAGACCAGCCTTTTGCGACCTTGTCGAGGTCTCGTTCGGCCAAGTCTGCCATTGTTACTGTCGGTGATTTGCGCTCGGGAGCAGGCACTTCACGATGATTTCGCCAAGGCAAGGGGAAATCGGGGCGAGGAAGAAGAGAAGTAAATGAGAACCACAAAAAAGTGTATTGTGCAGAAGAGAAATAAAGTCGCATCTGGCAAGGAAAGGCGCTCCTTCATGTACCTTTGTGGTCGATGCAAGCACCGTGATGCCTGTCCATCAGGGTGTCTCCATCCCCGCGTGTCATCGCGACGCATCAAGCCAGCCCAGCCAATTGCACGCCGACAATGGACAGGCCATGGTCAAAGCTACTCGGGGGAGCATGCGGCTCTTTTTAGGGCTTGTTTGGTCATGGTTCATTGTTGAGCAATCACGAAAGCCTAATTGTGCTGCGTGAAGTCGCGAGACCCCGAGTGGTCTGCCAACGCCGCATGGTTGTTGGGCACGACACGCCATAAAATAAGGTAGGTAGGCGCCATGAATTAAATAGTTTCCCGCGTTGCGCAGAGTGCCATGTTTGGCTCTTTGGTAGAATTAAGAAATAAGTAGACGTAAGGGAATGGTATCCAGAATATGCCCGCCAACACCGCTTAAACACATTACTCATGACTCGTCCTCCAACGTATATACAGCTCCATCCGAGCTCATGCGCTCCCTTTGTGACCCAATATACTTTTCACAGAGCATAGTTCTCGGTGTGCAGGAAGATCTCTTCGAGTTCATCGTCCCCCCAAATCTCCGCCTGCAACTTCGCCACTGTATCGGAGACACCGACTCTCATCGCTGGCGGACCACACACAAACACGGCGGTTCTCCTACCCAAGATACCTCGCCCATCGGCCCCACCGGTCGCCCAATCCTTGAGCATGTGGCCTAGCTGTGGGCGTCCGTATTCCATGGTCCAGCCTCCATCCATCTGGATTGGCATGGGAAACGCAGACCGCATCAGGTTCTTCTGGAACTCGGTAGGCGTCTGCGGGAAGCCAAAATCGAACCCAGCCGGCGGGCCGAACGTGGATACGGGCCGTTGCTTGGCCGCCTCGGGAATCTGGGAGTGCCGTAGATGTGCTAGTTCGGGGGCACGTACGGGTATCGAATCTCCCTCTTGCTCGCTCTCGTTGGCTAGCTTGTTCGGGGCATAGTTGAAGTGAGGTGGGTTTTCTTTCTGGAGGGCAGGGAAGTGGAACTCGTTGGGATATCTGGCGTTGTGACTGTCGTCTGATGCGTGTTTCTTATCTTCAGGATAGCCATTAGGTCCAAGTTGCAGCGTGTCTTCCGTGGAAAGGGGGTGCTTCGGTGGAGGTGGTGGAGATGGGTACTGATGAGGCTGGAGGTACTTTTGCTGCGGTAGAGCAGTGATGCGATCTTCGTCCTCAGCGCGTAGTTCTCGCTCGCGGTCGAGGTCGCCCTGAGCCTCGGCGTAGATCAGGGCAGAGTTTCGCTTCGATGCAATGCCCGCCACAAAACCGTCGAGCTTGTCATGGAGCATGTGGTTCAAGGCCCGCGGGTTGTGGCCGTTGATCGGAGCAGTCATTTCGGCCCCTGGGCGCTGGCGCACTGCGGACGTTAGAAAAAACTTGCAGGTGACGCTCTCCGGCGGCGCTGATTGCTGGCAGATGCGCAGCTCCTCTTTGAACCAGTCCAAGGCTTCGAATCTCTTGAGGGCCCAGACAACCATAACCTTTCGGGTGATGGCCTTGCCGTCGCGCATCCGCTTGATGAGGTTCAACAGCTGGGACATCAACGAAGTAATGCCGCTGCCCCCTGCGATAAGGATACAGGTATCGAAGGCTGCCAGGTCACGGCGCATGCCGCCGTATGGGCCGTCCAGGAATGCTCGGTAGGTGTGAAATGGACCTTTGGCAATGGCAGTTTCGAGAACCTTTTTTGTGAAGCCGCGATAAGGCTTGAAAACGAGAACACAGTCCCGGTACCTGTCTCCGTACTCCGAGGGAAAGTCCTCGCTGCACAGAGACGAGATGGTGAAGGGGTGATTCTCAAGGATGGAAATGCCCGGCATTCGGAGGTACACATACTGTCCCGGCTTCCACCGCATCTGGGTGGGAATGGTGACTTTGATGGCGTTTTCCGACATGAGGGTGATAGCTGCCTCATCGCCAACCATGAAGGCGAGGCGCCAAGGCTTGGTCCAGTTGAGCTTGAAGAATCTCATCAGGTAGCAGAACACCCAGATGCCCACGGTGGCGTAGAGGTAGCTCCATGTCATGAGATAGTTCTTGGTGTGCCAGAAAAGGAGGCCAACGTAAACGACGCCGGCGGGGACGTGAAGGATGACGAACGCCTCGTACGCAACCCTCCTGATCCACGGCAGCGAAGCCACGCACAGCCAGATCAAAGGCACGATACAGGCAATTCCAGTGCCGTAGATGACGCCGCTACCGTCGGGAAAGAGTTGGCTAAAGACCTTCATGCCGTCGTCTTCCCATACCGGCTGGATGTAGAAGGGGATCATGTGCACGAGAGAGCAGAACAGGCACAGGTAGCCAAGCCAGCGGTGGAAGACGTTTAGGCGCTCGGGGCCGATGCCAATCAGAATGGTCACGATGTTTGCCTTCATACTCGTCGCAATGATCCACGGTGTCATGGCCACGGCAAGCATGCCGGATCGGATGGCCACGGGCGGTGAGCCGAACTGGATGCTCTGCCAGTACAGAGGCTGCTGGAGGAAGCAGTACAGCGTGACGAAGGCGACGGCGATGAAGGCGCACGCCAGGACGGCGAGTGAGGAGAAGGTAAGCCGATGCTTTCTCCAGACAATGTCGGGGATAGACCGGTAGAAGACCCAGCGGAAGAGCGCCAGGGCGTCATTGATAAAGCCCACGGACGAGAAGTGCGCCTTGGGGCGGAACTGCTTGTATCCGAGCCCGGCGCCGTCGGGGAAGAATTGCCCTTCAGCTTGGCCCGACTGCAAGGCCAAGGCATAGTCGGCGTCAATGCTGTAGAGGTTGCGGTGGTGTTCCTCAACCTGGTTTTTGTAGATGGCCTGGCGAATCTTGTCCTGCCAGAAATGCCAAATGCGCACGATGATGACGCTGGCCATGATGGCGAGGGCAAAGTACGTCCAGCCCAGCGCATACTTGCCAGACTGAGACCACGGGTCGACGACATTGGCCTGGACGAGGCCGGGCGGGCTCATGGCCGTGAGAGGGATGTTGATGCGCTTGACGAGGTTGGAGAGCGTGCGGCCGGCCTTGATGGCCATGGCTCCGATGGCGGGCAGCGAGTTGGGAGCCATTTCGACCAGCGATTCAGCTTCCGCCCTGCGCAGCTGGCGCTCGCTTCAGGAAGACATGTACGACACGGGCTATGATTGTTGATGTGTGTCGTCGGAGATGGATATTTGAACAGCGATGACGGCGCTCGGTGTAAGGTGGGCGGGCAGTATCGACGGGATGTTGACGGCTCCGAGGGGACGAGGAATGCCGGATCCCTCGACTCAACGACGCGGCAGACAAAAAGAACTGGCGACGACGGACACGGACAAGGCGCACATACAAGCGACGACGAGCAGCGGAGGTGAGAAGAACGATCAGCAGGTCAGAGGGTGGGGTCTAACGGCAGCAGGTCGGCAGGATATAAACTGGTGATGGGAGGTGAAAGTCGACTGGCGTCAAGGCGGCAGACACGGCCCGCGGGACAGGAGCACACTTCTTGGCGAGAATTTGACAGTGGAGGGTCTTCAGAGGGGAAATGCAAGATTGCCATGCGCACAGGGGTGGCGAGAGACAGCGCGAGGAGACAGCTCTTCGAGGCGGCCACTGGGCCGTCAGCACAGTCGTTACCGATGATGGGGAGGCACGGAGACGGGGCGAAAGGTGAAGGCGTGTGAACAGGCCCAGCGGCTGACCGGGCCTCGAGATTGGCCAGGTCTCGATATGCGGTCTCCAGCCGGGACAGGGACGAATCGTCACACGGCGGGGAGCAGGGACTGGATGAGTCGGCGCAATGAGGAGTGTGGGTGGCATGCATGGCGCCTGGAAGAGGTTGGACGGCTTCGGTACTCGTAGTCCGTAGTCCGTACTCCATAGAGGCAGTGCATATCTGCAGAAGCCAGGCACGGTCGGGGACGGAAGCCAGCAGAGCTTTCAGGCTCCCACGAGGGATGTGATGAGGGTGACTCTGGCGCCAACTCTCCCATCATATTGGACGCTTTGAGGTCATCACCAGACGAGCCAGCTGTTCCGTACCCGCCGAGGCGTCTTGCGCCATAGCCAGCACATTGTCGCCCAAGAACGGCGGCATATTGTCGAGGACAGCCGGACGGCAGAGACGACAGGCACAGAGGGTGCCCAAGATCGCTGAAAAGGTGAAGGCGTCGTGGAGGAGGCTGGTCGGGGCCGTTGGTGGCGGTCGAGGGGCAGCCCTGGGCCCCTGATTCGGCGGATGGACGTGGCGGCCCGGGCATTGAGCTGGACGGGCGCTAATAGCCAACCGCTGATTCGCCCGCCGCCAGTGGTTGCCCGCCTGTGGGAGCAAGCACTGCAGCCCTGGAGCTCTGAAGCCACCACTGGTGGGCTGCACCCTGCACGTCCCAAATCCCAATCACCAACTCTGCATAGGTACCTAGGTAGGTACCTATAATTCTCTCCCAACCGTGAGAGCAACTGGACTGACTGGATCGGGACGATGCCAATGCCAGACATGGAAAGTCGTCTTCTGCGCCCCGCATGCCGAGCATTGAAATGTTTAAACCAACGCAGCGTTGCACTCGTGGGACGGCTGCTGCAGATGCATCACCACTCGGCTTCAACACCCGGCCGACTGCTCCTGTCTTCCCCACGGCAACGCCCAGGGGACTGGCCAGTGCCTTGCAGAATAAGATCTTGGCTCTGCGTCTCCATCACAATACCAGGGGTCTTTGGGCCCTGGTTGACGATGCGGCTGTGCCGTCCGGCTTGAGTCGGTGTTTGCCTGTGCTCTCCGTCGCGCGGGAGCACTGCGATTGGTCATGCAGAAGAACAATTGGTTGAGTGCTTCGGCGACCAATTTCCTTTCCTCCGTAGGCCGTACGAAGTAGTCGTACTCCATACATGTTTCTGCAATGCTTTCCTCGTTATCACCAACAGAGTTGTTGGTAGCGACATGCAGACTTGGACATGCAAGCCAATGGGCTGTCCAATCTGCTGGCCCGAATGTTTCAGGGAGTAGACCAGGGCTTCTGCAATCACAGATCGGCGGTGCCCAAGACGGTACTGCTACTGGTAGCGAGCTCCGTGCTGCCTACCTTAGGTATTATGTACGAATACGGACTATCAGATTGCAGGCGTTGTCAAGGTGTACGGAGCCCCGAGACTCCCACTCCAGAGCAAAGCTGCGGCCAGCCTTGTGCCCCGCCTAAAGTCATTGGCCACCACCGCTCCACGCCCCGCGAGGCTACGAGCCAGCTTTTCTCAAGCATCAAACGCATCACCGAATGCCTACTCTGTACCTTCATTGTCTCTCTCCCCCCTCCTTTCACCGTTTCCAGCCCCGGCCAGACATCTTTCTGAAACGCAGCCAAAAGCAACGAGACGATGGCGCCTGATGTCGGCCTCTCGCGCGCCACATTTGCCAAGCTCTCTCCCCATCCGTATCTCCTCGCCAACCTTGAGCCCTCCGACGATGACGTCCCGCCCGCTAGAAGCAGCGGTCGCGCTCCAGACGAGGTCCGGCCTCCCACAGTCAACCTTTCGAGCTTGTCGCATGCCAACGGCAGCGCCGTCGTGCGCATGGGCGACACGACGGTCATCTGCGGAGTTCGAGCCGAGTCCATCCTGACCTCGAGCATCCCCAGCCATCGCGAATCCAACACCAAAACAGAGCTCAAAGACTACGACCTCCTAGTCCCCAACATTGAGCTGGCCACGGGATCTGCACCTCAGTTTCTGCCCGGAGTTCCGCCTACGACACTCGCGCAGACCCTGAGCACGAGGATATACTCTCTCCTGCACAGCTCGAAGCTGATCCAGCCCGACGACTTGCGGATATGGCACACGAGGCCCTCTGGGCAATTGGCGTCTGCCGAGGACCAGATGGAGGAAGCCGAAGGTGGCGATGACAGCCCGGATGACGGCGAGAAGTATGTCGCGGCGTACTGGGTTCTCTACATCGACATCTTCTTCGTCTCGTTTGACGGGAACCCTTTCGACGCGGCTTGGGCAGCGACGGTAGCTGCTCTGCGAGACACCAAGCTTCCACGAGCACGCTACGATGCGGACAGAGAACTCGTCGTGTGCTCCAGAAAAGACCCGAGTCCGCTGACACTCAATGGCCTGCCCGTGGCTTGCACCGCTGCAGTCTTCACCGGCAAAGAGACTGACCGGCCGACCGACGGCAGGTACTGGCTGTTGGTGGACCCAGATAGGCTGGAGGAGTCGTTGTGTGACGAGAGCATCACCATTGTGGTTGATTGCAAGGATGGAGCTACGAGGATACTGTCCATCTCCAAGCATGGAGGCGTCGTCCTGTCGCCGAAGCATTTGAGGTCAAAGGGACTCTTGGGATTGGCGGGCAAGCGATGGAAGGATGTTGCCGCTGCGATTACAGGTCAATGAGAGAATGATACCCCGGGAGTGCAAACTCTGTACCGGAGCCCAGATCTGTTGCTCGTCTACGGTGTGGACAATGCCAGTGTCCTTGTCGGTCTTGATTGTGTGTATAGGACGGTTGGCAAAGGTCTACGAATACGATCATGTGGTGCATGTGTCAGCCATTCGAACTACCCTTTCAGACGTTATTCTAGGGCAGTAGATACCGGCCGACGACTTGATCTACCGCTCGACATAGTAAACTATGAATTTACTATAAACTCGCGACGCCACAGGCACAATGGCATTCAGGGCGGCGCGTGAAGATAGAGCGGGTTGAAAAAGAGAAAGGAAGCAAAAATCGACGGCTCCGCTGGCACGGTAGATATGGGAGGCGCACAGGCCACCCAGCCACTAACAATTAAATTAAAATTCACCCCACCAAACCCTCGGCGGTGCAAAAACCAGCCGTCCGGGCCGAGAACAAAAGCCAGCTTTTTCTCTTCCCCGTCTGCCTGCCTCTTCACTCCCACCACCATGGAATCCCTCCCAGACACAAAGTGGGATGTAGTGATCAGCGGCACTGGGCTCCAACAGTCCCTTCTCGCCCTGTAAGCACGGATTCCATCGGATGGCTGTCCTCCGTCTGACTGACCCAGCTTGCGCCTCTGAAAAGAGCTCTGTCGCGATCGGGCAAGAATGTCCTGCACGTCGACCCCAACGAGTACTATGGCGGACACGAGGCTGCCCTGAGCCTGCAGGAGGCTGATGAGTGGGCGGAGAAGTGTCAGTCGGCTGATGGCGAGGGCGTCTTTGTGGCGGCGCAGGTCACCAAGGAAGCCGAGGGACTGTCGTTCTCGCGAGCCTACAGCCTGGCCTTGGCGCCACAGCTGATTCACACACGCTCGGAGCTCCTCTCACAGCTTGTCTCGTCAAAAGCTTTTCGCCAGATCGAGTTCCTCGCTGTTGGATCGTTCTACATCTACAAGCCGGGTTCCGAATTCACACCGACGCGGTCTCTCAGCCGAATACCATCGACTCGGGAGGATGTCTTTGCCAACACGGCGATACCAGCTCGGGCTAAGCGCTTGCTGATGAAGTTTCTCAAGTTTGTTCTTGAGTACGACTCTGAGCCGCTCACCGAGCTGTGGAAACCCAGAGCAAACGAGCCGTTGGCGAGCTTTCTCGAGTCTGAGTTCAAGCTGGACGTCGACTTGCGGTCGTACGTCATCACCCTGACGCTCAGCCTGGACGGGAAGATCTCGGTTGAGGCTGGCCTGGCCGCTATCAACCGGCATTTGACCTCTATGGGCGTATTTGGCGCAGGCTTTGCCGCCGTCTATCCCAAATGGGGTGGCTTGTCCGAGGTTGCCCAAGTGGGTTGTCGCGCGGGTGCTGTGGGTGGCGCGGTCTACATGCTCAGCGTCGGCATTTCGGACGTTCAGAATGCTGGTGACGAGGATGAGCTCTCGGTCACGCTTGCAAATGGTGTTGCAATCAGGTCAAAGGCCCTGGTCCAAGGATCGAGCAAGCCTGCGGGCGAGCACCGCACCGTGAGTCGACTAACGGCCGTCGTCAACTCGAGTTTGTCGTCCATGTTCGAGTCGACAGTCGAGGGTGCCCCGACACCCTGTGTGGCCGTGGTGGCTCTCCCCACCGGATCCATCACGACCTCGGATGGCACTACTTCGGAGTCCCCAACATATGCGTTGGTGCATTCCAGTGACACTGGCGAATGCCCAGCTGGACAATGTGAGTACTGCACTTCCTTTATCTTCACTCTCTGTGTTCGGATGATATCACGAAAAACGAATACTTATCTACATTGTCTGATTTACAATGACGATCAATCTTCTGACAACCTGATGCACAAACCCATCATACACTTTTGTTATTGCCCGCTTGACATGGACACATGGCTGACTCGGACAAACTTCAAGGCACCATATACCTCAGCACTATCTCTGGTCCCAGGTCGAAAGATCTGCTGGACGCGGCCCTGTCGTCTCTCCTCTCTGCTGCCTCGCCGGGACAGGAACCACCCAAGCATCTGTACCGGCTGCACTACGAGCAAAGAGGTGGCACAGCCTCTTTTACCGTAGACAACAAGACTGGCACCTTTGGTTCCCTACCACCCGGCCTTGCCTTTGATGACTCTCTCCTGATTCCAGTCCGAGAAGCCTGGAATATGGTGATGACTCGCGACGCGGCGGACGGCGATGAGGAGTACATGAACTTTGAAGACCGGGAGGGTGCAGCGGACGAAGACGATGCATTTGGCCAAGTGTAGGAGTATATCATGATTGCCGTGTATGAACTACGAGACATGATAATATCAAGAGCTTTCATTATTAAACTACCTCTGCGCCGATTTTGTGTTTCGATTCTCCAGATGGAATAATCCTGTGGCTGTCAAACCAGTGATGACTTTTGTCCAGCAAACCGTAAATGTCCCCCGTGAAATAGCAACTCCTCCGTGGTATCTCCCCCAGCCGTATTGAACCCTTATGGCTCCTGCCTTGCCCCAGATTCCGAAATTGAAAAGAAAAGAAAAAACTCGAAACGCCAATGTGTAACCTTTACCGATATGGATGCCGTTTTGACGAGGATTCCGATGAGACGTGTACTCCAGATGCCTGTTCTCCCAACGGTGAGGTTTGAACCCGAGCGGTGAAAGTCGCATGTCGCCATTTCTGCAGTCCGTGTTCCAGCTGCTGCCGAGTAACGCGCTGCAAGTGAGTAGCTTAGGCGAGCTCGTCCACAGAAATGGCTCGTCCGGGAGCAACGACGATGCCGATGCGGATTGTCCCAAAAGGCACCTTGCTCTCGGCGCCATCCTGCTCAACCGCGATGGCGTTCTTGGTCGCGAGGGAGAGGACGTGCAGGAACGCCTGTGCCGCGACGGTCTTGCGGTGCGTCTCCGGGTCTGCGAGCTCCTCAAACACGATCCAGCGGCGGTCCTCCTTGTCGCCGGCCCGCATCGCCCCCCTTTCGCCGGCCTGCTCGGTGGCGAAGCCCAAGAACTCCTGGCTGGCAATGTCGAGCCCCGCGCCGGATGCCTGGGTGTCATTGTCATTGCCGCGACCAAAGTCAAGAGCGCCGTTGGCGCCGCCGAAATCGAAAGACGAGTCCTGAAAGCCATACACAGCTGCGCCTAGCGGTGTTCCGGCAGGGTCGCTGTGGCGCTCGATGGATCCGATGACGCTGCCGCGACCGTGGAGAGGGCTAGGAGACGGCGCGGCCTTTTGAGCGCTGCCTTGGCCACGGACGACGGAGGCAGGACGGCTCCATGGCATCATGGAGGACGAGTGTCGGTCGTCCAAAGGGGCTGCGGCGTCCATGCCGACCTCAGGGGCTGTCTCGTCGCCGAACGCCAGCAGCTCGCCATCGCCCTGGCCGGCGCCGCGTCCAAGTTCGGCCTCCTCGTCGATCCGCTGCCTGACATTTCGCCGTCCATCTTCCTCTGCCTGCTCATCCTCAAACGCCTCGGGCGACTTGCGTCGTCTGCCTCGCTTCTCAGCGACGCCAAAGTCAATCTCATCAGGATCCAACCCATGGAGGCGGGCCTTGAGTCCCTTGCCAGCAAACTCCTCCGCCAGTGGGTGGACGACCCCTAAAACGCCGGTCGCGCTGCCAATACCGGCGATTCTATTGCCATAAAGGAAGGTGAGGGCGTGCTTCTTGGCTTGTGCCTGGGTGGTTAGCTTGGCGCGCTTGCGGCTGGCGGTCATGTTCTCAACATAGTTCTCGCTCCAGTTGCGGATCTCTGCGCGGGAGACGTGATCGGTCTGGTCGAGCATGAGCTGAACCTTGCGGCGGCGTCCGCGACGTATTTTAGCAGATGCCTGCTCAGTTTCGGTGGTTTCGGAGCCTCTGGCGTAGGAGTCGCCGGCCGGTTTGCTTGTTGGCTGCACCGGAAATGCATCCGCATCAGGGAGTGCATCTTCGCCCATGATCAACACCGTGTCATCTCCACCCAGGAACAGCTGCTCCTCGGCTTCTCCAAACGGATCCACGTCACCCTGGAAATTCTGTACCTGGTCCGCGCTTGCACCAGGAAGTGGTGGCAGCTCGGGCTCTTCCCCAATGATGCCGACCAAGTTGCCATCGGCATCAAAATCAAGGCCAATCCCATTGATGGGATCCAGTTCGTCGTCGCCAAAGGGCTGAAACTCTGGCATGATATCTGATTCGCGACTACGCTTTGCAAGAGGCGAGCTTTGATGGCCGAAGTCGGAAGGTAGGCGATAAATCCCGCCACCATGGGACGAAGAAGGGAGGTCAAAGGGCAGAAGAGCTTGGTTGCTGACGGATGAAAGGCTCTGGCTTGACCCGCGACGAGGTGTCATTTGCGAGAACTTGTTCAGTGAGCCCTGGCTCGGAACGCCGAAGAGTTCTTTGTCTCCCCGGAGCAGCTCGAGCACAGGAAGCGCACTCGAAAGGTCAAATGCCGGGTCGTCTTCGAGCATGATGAGATGGCGCCTAATTGTTTTTTTAAGTGTCAGCGTTTATCTCCGCTTGTCTGACAGCTAACGGATGCGTCACTTACTTTGACTTTCCAGCCTTCGGGTCGGTCTCGTTGGTCTGCAGGAGGCGAAAGAATGTCATCATGTCCGACTGCGTCTTCTCGGCATCGGAGAGGACGTAGCCGCACTGCTGGCCGAAGACGCGCGAGACTCCGTAGAGAAGACTGCCCTGCAGGCGCAGCGCCAGGGGAGCGCCAGGGTTGATAATGGTTTCGCATGCCTTTGGGACGTTGACGTCCTGGACGGCTTTGCGTGTCAACCGTCCAAAGGCCCCCTTTCCCGCGGTGGTGCCTTTGCTGACCGTTGCAGCGAGCCTAGAAGATGTCAAGTCAGTTGACGCGTCCGTGGTCGCGCCGCGAATAGATGTTGATTGTCTTACCAAATCGTTGAAACGCCATACTGGCTGCTGCTCAAGACTGCAATCGCGGTCAGAAGTAGTCAAGATAAAGGCTCCTCGAAGGCAACTTACTGTCGTGACTGTAGAACATCTTCAACAATAGGGGCGGGCAGCACGGTAATAGTACCTCTTCGCCAGGGAAGAAGGGGATGATTTTTAACAGAATGACATGTAGTATACGGTTCGACGAGGCTCTGCGCGACGTGCTGACGATGCTGGGATATGTGGTCGTGGTGTTGAGTGGCAGTGAGTGGGAGGGATCGCGACGAACAAACGGGAAAGTGGGAGGGGATGGAAGAGGTGACGCGCCGAGACGCGTGGTGGTAGAAATCTAGTCACTTGTATGGCGGGAGTCGTGCGCGCAGCGAACACTTGATCATTGTCGGGCATCCTGGTGGCTGCCTTGACCGTTAGGCAGCAGGGCTTCTGGTGATTACGTGGGCGGTGTGAGAGTCTGCGCAGACACGCCGATATTTGACAATAGTAGATTCAGCCATACCAGTCAGTAGCAGATGTTTGGACCTCCGGCGTGAGCTGCTGCTGTTATTCGAGCAAGACTGGGCACACAAACTACACAGCGCTTCTCACAACTCGTGTTGACCCATCCTATGATGCTCGTGGTAAGCGAGCAGAAGACAGCCAATGCCCAGGTCACAACACCTTCAGGGAAAACTGGCGGTGAGGCACGATATCTCTCTTCGCAAGTGCTAGTCAACAGACATGCATCTTTATTGTCATGGCAAGGGCTATCAGAGACAATCCTTTGGACGATATCGAGTCTCCTGTCTCCTTTCGGCTCAGGGGCACACGCCGGCATCTGTCGAAGGTGACTCGACAAGCCCAAGTACCTGGACTGTCGATTCAATACCCTAGTATACAGCGGAAGAGAGTCTCGCACTTGTAACATGTCCGAAGACAATGATGTACCAAGCATGTGCGATATGTCTTTCGTGGGCTTCGCTATGCGCCGGATGTGGCCTCGAAGCTTCGGGTTGCTTCTGTCTATGCAGGTTAGATGTACCCAGCCGCCTAGACAGAAGATGCAATAATAAAAGCGCAGCAATATAATATATTGATGACCTTACCACTCATGTTAGTGCCCCTGCGCTGGTCCACTTCGCCTTCAATGCATGAGTCCCGGACGGCGCCATGCTATCAACCTGAGCAGGCAACTCTGCCGTGGCTTGAGCCGACGCGTGTTGGGCGCTTCGCCGTTGGTTTCCGCGATGTCGCGCGCCAATCCAGCGTTGCTTCAGTCTTCAACTAAAGGACAGGACAAAGAGAACCTGCCCATTGGAAGCCTTTCACTTACTTGACAGGAATTTTTCGAGGCGCTTTACAACCCTTCTCCGCTGACTCACTGGGCTCGACACACGACTGCTGTTCCCAAATTCAAGTCATACGACGAGAGACACTAAATGTTGCTTGCCAGGCACAGCGTAGGACGCGATAACATATCTTCTCGAGCATGGCGGGTGGAATGAGATCCAGAGGTGAGGTTGCAGCACGGTGCGTATCAACAGTGCGGTGAAGTGGGCAACCAGTACAGCCATCGTGAGCCTCACTGCACCATGTAGAACGTGCCAGACCCCGTTCAACTTGTTCAATTCTCAAAGATAAACAATCCAGAACATACCCGTAGGAAACAACAAATTCCGATCTTGGAGGTGTGTATCCAGCACTCCAGAACTCCGGGGGTCCCAAGTCCAAGCCAAACGCCCCAATCAATAACTCGCCAGAGATGCACATCCCGGATTCCCGAGGCATCCTCAAATGCTCAATCGACAACCCGCCACAGAGGATGCACATCCTGAGGCACCCGCACCACCCGGCGCTCACACTCCTCCTCCTCGCGCGCCCTCTTCTCCTCCTTGAAGCCTTCCTCCACGGCCTCGGCGCGGGCGACGATCCCAAATCCCCTCTCCGACGAGTCCCAGTGGTGCTTCATGTCCAAGTCCACCCAGAACGCCGGCTCCGGCTGGCGCAGCGTGTGCTCGATCTCGGCCCAGCGCCCCTCGTCCCAGAGCGCCGCCCCCCAGAGATCCAGCCGGCCCTCCAGCGCCGCGATGCGGTCGTGGAAAAGGTCCAGGTTTGTTTGGTGGGTGCCCACGAGCCGCAGCTGGTGCTTCTCGAGTCTGGCCCAAGACGCGTATCCAAGCGCGTCGTTGTCTGGGCTGAATGGCGTGTAGGCCCCGATTGCTTTTGTTTCGTCTCTGGTCCAGGTCTTGTATGTTCCCCGCGAGATGATGACGCCCATGGCGTTGAATGGCCGTCTGAGGGCTTGCTCCTCGTGCGGAGCGATGAGCTCGGCCACCCTGGCGTGGCCTTCGACACAGAGCACCTCGTACATGAGGTCGATGCCACCGACGAAAAGGCCGGGCATGATTCGCTCGCTCACAGTGGAGTCTCGTTCTATAGATGTCCATGTTAGTGGTGCATTCATTCTAAAAAACACAGGCATTACTTGCCGAATCCGTGGATGGCTCGGCGAAACCAGGCTTGGATGCCAATCACCTGGTACATCTCCCAGGGTGACATCAGGCGCTCCACGATGCATTTCTGCAGGGACGACACCTTTTCACGGGATTGGTTGGTGTATTCCATATCCCCCAGCTTGCTGAAGTTGATGTTCTTGCAGAAGCAGGCAAGGATCTGGAAGAGATAGAGGGCTTGCTCGACCCTGATGAGCTCAGACTGCGCGGGAGCGCGGTACCGGATAGAGTCAAGCAGAGGATGAAGCTGCTGCTTTTTGGCGTTTGCGCAGTCGGTGACGAAGAAGTCCCTGAGCTCCGTGATTTTCTTGTGGAGGCGGGATATACCCTGCGCGTCCTTGAAAGTGACCCGGGCCTTCGGAGCGGTGTCTCGAAGGTGCCGAATATTGTCAATGGTGGAGTTGAAGCCGTCAATGTCGGTGTTGTCGAGATCAGGAAGATCGATCTTTCCCGAGAGCAGCATGTTTGCCACGACGGCATGCGTCCAGCTGTGCCGGGGGACCTCGTGCTTGACAACCCGCGTAGAGATGGATGTGGAGTAGGTAGAGAAGCAACGGCGCAGCTGACCAGAGGCGGCGACCGCGTTGTTTAGGGAGGGGATGTTAGGCAGAGCCTCGAGGATTTGCAGATTCAACTCGGGCGGCATGTATCCAAAGCCTTGCACCTCCGGCGATCCGGGCTGAGCACCGAAGACAGGCATTTTTATGGTGGTGGAAGTTGATGAGGCTTATGTAGCTGATGTGGCTGATGTAGCTGATGTAGCTGATGTAGTGGATGTAGTGGATGTAGTGGATGTAGCGGATGTAGCTGATGTAGCTGATGTAGGTAGATGATGAATGCCACGAAGGTGATGCGGTTCTTGTGGTAAAGGTGTGGTTTTGCAGATGATGAAGGGAGGAGGCAGCCCAGGAATATGGGGGATGCTGCCCCTTTATGTACTTTGAGGCTTGGGTACGGGATCAGTAAGGCAACGCGGCTGCAATAGGCTTTTGGGACTGCCATCAACGCCATGCAGTCATAAATGTAAACAGTGCCGATTAAAAGTAAATGCCATCTCGCGTAACCAGCGGTGACAAATAGATGTCGTCCGAAGTGCGAAGGCAGGCTCCTTGTACCTTGAAAGGGTTGTAATGCTGCAAGGTACCTAGCCGATCATATGTAGAATCTCAGTTCTTCAAAGTAATAGAGAGGAATGACAGGAATAGCGACGAATGGCAGCAATAACAAGGGACGGCCAGGATATCGAGCAACGGCAAGGCCAGAGACAATGGGAATACAAGGTTGGAGGCTTGGAGGCTTCTGGGGATGCAATGGCGAACAATACCTTGGAATTAAGAGGCTTGCTCAGGCGGTGACTCTGGTCATGGGCGATGTCATCTGGTGTTGCTAGATGGGATGAGGCGAAGGTGGTTCGAGGGCCGTACACTGTACACGTCACGCACCCGTATCGAGGCTGCTCTGCCACAAAAGGGTTGTTTGAGCCACAGGAGCCTATTGCAGTCTTGGCGACTGCCAATAGGTAAAGACGAAGTCGCGACGAAAAGTAGCTTTCTGAAGGCCGAGAAGGCCCAATGGACTCGCTTGGTGGTCACTGGCGATGAACAAGGAGGGAGCAGAGGGAGAGGGAGGTTCCTGCAGACCGGGCTTGAATTCCCAAAATTGTGCAGTGCATTATCTCTCGGCGAGGCTGCGCAAGTGAAACTGGGCCCGAAGCTCAACATGATGAATTGTGAGAAGGCAACCCAAGTGATGGGCAAGGCGAGGCTGGGAGTCGGCCACTCGACTTACACGCTGGAGGAGCGGAGGTGGCGGTATAATAGTGGATTTGGGTTTGGGGCCAGGGCAAAGGTACACACGACCAATGGCGCGGGAGGCGGCTTTCCTGGGGAAAGGAGTGTCGAGAGTTTGCAGGTGCCAGAAAGCCAATCCCGCTCGGGCTGACGCCCACCACGCGTGTGGCAGAGAGGCAGCTCTCGATGCCAAAGGCTGTCTGGAGGCAGCGGAGCTGTGCCGCGTCTTGGCTGCAGTGCCATGTCAGACCTGGGATGACCACTCACGCCGAGACAGTCGATTCACCCGCAGTGGCTGACCATACACACACGGGTGACGGCAGAGCACAGACTCGCGAGTGCCGAGACTCGGGCGCCACAGAGGCGCTCCTCCAGTGCCTGATCCCAGTGCCGGTGCAGCGAAATGGCGCCATCGTCACCTCGGCAGCTGCCGTCAGACAAGTCACCAACATGATGGCAGGACTCTGCGGCGCTGCGCAACCCGCAAACACGCGATTCCTTTTCGAGCACGGACTACTCGTAATACGAGCAACGAGCATCGACGGCGGTGGGTACAGTGTGTCGAAGATTCTGTGCCGGTGCCGAAACCTCCGTCTGCGAAACCGGAGATGCGCCTGGAAGCGCCGGTCCAGTGACGTGACGGCTCACAGGCGGCGGTCACGTGCGCGGCCTGCTGGGCCCCCCCCCAGGTTGCCTCGTCGCTGGTGCCATGCTGCGCTGCGACTCTACAATCTGCCACGAACCTCGCAACCGCTGGCGATGCTGCCGTGTCGTCGCCGAGGTTCGACTGCTGGCGGCTCCCGAGCCGATTGACAACCGTCTGATTGACACCCGCCAGCGCCTCGCCGGCCCTTTTTCTTGCCTGCCGCACCCGCGCCCGCAGCGGGAGGTCAACTCCATCCGTCCCGGCAGGCAACGTGCGTGACGCGGCGCGACCCGCTGCGCAGTTCGAGAACGCCCAGTCGACACCACACGAAACAGCCACCGGCACACCAATCAGCCCTGCATCCCTTGCGTGCCTGCGCCCGGCTCCCGTCATGGACCCTGCCGGGGTCAACCCGGCCTTTGGCATCAACGCCGGGTCGGTCGCCGGCTCCGCCTCGGGCTCCGTCGCTGGCTCTGTCGCCGGCGAGCCCGGGGGGGCCGGGGGAGCTGCCGGCGATGCCCCCTCCATCAAGCGGAGGTCCCCCATCGCCTGTCGAAGGTCGGTCCGGATGGTTGCTGCGAGGTACACCTTGAGGGATGCTGACCGCCAGCGTAGATGTCGACGCATGAGGAGCAAGTGTATCCACGACAAGGGACAGCCTCCTTGCAAGTCCTGTGCCGAAGCCCATATTCCGGCAGAGCAATGGTATGTAGACCTCGCGCCCTCTCCGGAACCATGTGGACGGCTCGCTCACCTGAACGGAAGCATATTCCCCGTCCGCGGCCAGCCCGATCACGACCGCGAGTACCGCCACCCTCGGACGCGGGCCGACAAGGCCTCCAGCAGGCAGGGCAGCATCCCAAAAGCCCGACGCAGCACCCTCGACGGGCCCGTGTCCCGACACCAGGCCGCGGAGGATTGGGACAACCTGCCGCCCCTCGAGGACCTCATCGACGGCGTCAACCGCTTCACTAGGTACTACTTCCAGCTGGGCTTCATCCCCAAGCAGCAGTACCCGGAACGATTACGAAAGGACCACCGCTCCGTCAACTTGTTTCTGCTCCTCAGCATCCTCAGCATCTCGGCACGGCTCAGCCCCTCGCTGAAAGTCCGGTACGGCACCGGCGTCAGGGCTGCCGAGTTCTTCATGGAGCGGGCCTCCAGCATTGCCATCGGCGAGATCTACCAGGAACCCACCTTGGAGAGATGCCAGGCCTTTTATCTCTTGAGCATCGCCCAGCAAGGTAGCGGGCTGCGAAACAAGAGCTACGTAAGTCTAGACGGACAGGTGTAAATCGACAGTACGAGTAATGAGACACTGACACGTACAGATTAACATGGGTATTTCGATGCGCATGGCCGCATTGATGCACCTTCACAGGGAGGAGACATACCAAGTGCAAAATCCCACACCGGACCTGGTAATACGTGCAGAGTCGGCCCGGCGGACACTGGTGAGACCACTCTTCTCCATGCCAACGACAAAAGCTAACCCGCTGGGAATGATAGTGGATGCTGCACAGCCAAGACAGCCTCCACTCTGGCCCCATGTCGCCCGTATCGCTGGCGGCAGCCGACATCACTGCTCTCTTGCCATGCAACGAGGAGGATTTTGCCCACGGACGTGAGCCGAGATCGCGGGCCGCCCTGGAAGGCACACCACCAGCGGCCGACAACCCATCCCTGATCCGAGACCCGAATCGATCCCTGTTTGCAACCTTGATGCAGATCCACCACTTCTGGGGCATCGTCGGCCGCCGCGCTGTGAGCTACAGCAAGAGCTCTCGCCCGTGGGAGCCGACGAGCGAATTTTCGCAGATGGCTCGAAGGCTGCACGAGTGGGAGGTCAATCTGCCGCATGAACACATGTGGAGTAACTTTCTGCTCAAGGGCTACAAGGCAGAGGGCCAGGATCTGGTAGGTTTCGATCTATGCGGGATTCCAACAATTCACGGGTCGAGTACTGACAATTTCGCAGGCCTATCTCTGCGTGACCATGATGACGAGACTGTGCAATATTGTCCTGCGGAGGCCGTACCTGATAGAGTACGCGTTGAGATCATGCCCCTTTCCTGCCATCATCTGGCTAACCAGCACCGCAGTGCCATCAAACCCGATCCTAAAGACGGCCAAAAACAGACCTTCTTCGCCGAGTTGTCCAAGGAACTGTTTCGAAATGTCCGGCAGCTGTACGAGCAGGTCGACGCCCAGTTCACGGACCGGACCCCTGACGAGAGTGTCGGCGCTCAAATCGCCGCCTTTTGCGTCTACAGCTGCGGCCTGTTTTCCACTTATATCTGCAAATACCCCAAGCGTAGGTCCAGCCGTGCTCCGCTACGCATACGAGTATGCAGCCTGATATTTGACTGACACGTCTGGGCAGTCTGCCAAGACCCTACCCTGGCACGTGATGGCCCAGCGATGCTGCAGCGCATCATCACCATCTTGAGGGAGTGCAAGGAGGTCTGGCCGTTGGCCGCGCGCTGGGTCGATGCCCTAGAAAAGTTCTCGCTGGACCCCCAGTCGGACGCGTTGACGACGGAGGGGAGCATGGATGACGGCAAGGACCCCGTCCCCCGTGCCATACGCCAGATACCCTCCCTTCCCCCCGTCCCCACGCTGCCGGATAACACCGTGCTACCCAGACCCGGGACGCAACCCGACATGCATCCGCCGGTGAGCATGCAGTCACCCCGCAATGGCATCCTGTCTTCCCTCCCGGGCGCCACCAACGGCCACGTCCTGAGCCCTCCAAACCACCAGCATCAGCAGCAATACCAAACATCGCACCAGCTCCCCCAGGGCCTCCCGCAACAACCGAGCTTCCACCAGCCGCAGCACCGCCAACAAGCCCCTCACCACATGTACATGTCTCCGCAGCAGAGTCATCCACCGCTCGGGCGTCAGCCCGTCGACGGGCTGGGCATGCTCATCGAGGCGTTTGACACGCACCAGCCGGGCGCTGCCCCCTACGGAATGGCCGCGCCCGCCGGCCCGCCGCCCTTCTATCCCCAGCTGGGGCCCGGCAACGACGGCTTCGAGGGGGAGCTGCAGTTCTACATTGACGGCGCGCCCTCGACTTGGATGAACACGGGGGCGTGGCTTGACAACTTGTAGTGGCGGGGACAGTATGACTCAAATAAAATTTGTATAGTAACGAACTTGGATTGGGGTTATGAGACATGAACAACAGAAGGGGCTGCGGCTGGAGGCGTCGTGGATGTATATATATCGGTGCATGGCGATTGGCCGGAATGTTTTCAGACAGATGGGTATTCCGGCGGCGTTTAATACCCAAGAGCGTGTCGAGTAGGATGTTCCCAGTTTCCTGGCGCGTACAAGCATCCGCCGAGCCCAGCGTACGACGAGAAAGAGTCCAGGTCTCACCGGTCAGGTCCAACAGCATCAATGGGCAAATTCATGTGATACTCTAGTTTAACACCGCACACCCACCTCTCTGTGCACTCACTCGTCCCATCGTCCCTGTATCCCCATCCCAGTCCCCCGACACGCTCCTATGTGAGGTCTCATCCACTGCCCCCAAGATGCCAGCAGAACCCGGGGAAATCAGTCCGCGCGCCAGTCTTGAAGAAGCAATCCCATTCACTTGAAGGGCATTCAAGATAGACACGAAGGGGGGGAAAACGGAGTAGGAAAAAACTCGGGAAAATGCCTGTACTCCCTGTCCTCTCTACATGACTTTTGCGTCGCCACCGCTTCTTTCTTTGCATCCGTGCGGGGCATTACATGACTTCTCTATTCCATCGTGGTGTAACTCGAGACCATAAAAAAAGGGGGGGTGTAATGGGGTGGTGTTGGGTGGGGGATGATGACAGCGTCGTGGTATGCTTGGGGTATTTGGATTACTGTAGTGTCGTTTGGGTCTATATACACGTGGAAGCGTTCGTGGGGATCGTCGGGGGGGAAGTTGTGTCGTGGAGGGGGAGGATTCGGTGTCCTTGTGGGCATGTACCAGGCGATGGCTGCATCGACAGACGGACTGACATTCGCAAGGACGGGGGCGAGGGGCTGCAGAAGCTCGAGGAAAGCCATGATTGCTTCAGGTCTGAGCCATGACAGTCTGGGCACCGCCCAGTTGGCGCTTGACCTGCTCGCGAGCCCAGCGAGCCGTCTCGATGGTGCGAGGCTGGAAGTCGCGGTTGGTCTTGGTCTCCTTGATCATCACAGTCACCCAGTCCTGTCGGAATGCGTCGACGAGCTCGCCGTTGGGATAGGCATCAGCCAGGTCGCTAGACACGCCGTGTTAGTTCATATGCCATTCCACACACGGCTCTTGGTGACTAACCCGATGACACCCATGCACGCGCGCATCAGCGACTCGCTGCGGTTCATGTCGCTGGCAATCTGGTTGAGCAGCTGGAAGATGGTCTGCACGTACTGCTGGAGAACTTGGGCTGCGAGAGACGGTTAGCTAGAAGCGAGCATAGAAAGTGGACGGGGGTCGGTGCACGAACTCTTGTTGCTGGACTTCATGGCACCAATAATGCCACCCCAAGCATCCATGATACCCTCCCGGAGCAAAACGACGTAGTCGTACATCTCGTAGGGGCCATCGGGCGTGGCCTTGACGGTAGATGCCTGCTCCAGGACCTGGGCGACGACGGACAGATACGTCTCAAAGTGTCCGGTGATGGCGCCAGCAATGTCGCCAAAGCACTGCAGGATAGCAGGCTTGAACTGGTTGGCGAGCGTGGTGCTCTGTGCATGCGAGTTAGCAGAAGTCCCTCATTAATTAACGGTAAGAAGCCGAGGGGCAACGTACTCTCAAGTTGTTAAGAAGATAGTTCATAAAGTTGTCGCAGTACGGCTGGCTGCGCGCGCCCATGGACCTAGTGATGTCGCTGACGAGGCCAATAGCCATCGAGCACAGACTGGGCTCATCCTGGTTGCCCAGAGCGTTGTACAGGAAGGGCGCAAAGGCATCCATGTACTTGATAAAGTCCTCCTCGATTGAGGTGGACAGGGCGCTGATGGTGGCAAAGACGGCGTCGGGGACGCTGGACTTGCTGCCCACGGTGCTAAGGATCTGGAGCAGGATCTGCATGATGCGGTCTCCCTGGGGGGCAATCTCCTTGTCGAGGCGCAGGATGATGGCCTGCAGGACGGTGCAGAGGCTGTTCTGCATCTCCTCGAGGGTGATCTTGTCCTCGACGCTGACAACCTGCGACTGCAGCGGGACCGTCTCCTCCAATCGCTTGAGGATGACCTCGGAGAGAGAGGCGACTGCCTGGAGGCTCTCGGTGGCTGCGTTCTGCACGAAGACGTTGAGCACCTCATACGCGGCGGTTCGCACAGACGTGTCGGCGTCCTGTCGAGCGGTGACGTCAAGCAGCGAGCTGACGGCCTGGTTGAAGTGGGGGGTGATGGGGTTCGAGGCGGAGCCAATGTCGCCGGCGAAGCGCTCGGCCAGGTTCATCAGGGCCCAGCAGCACGACGGGACCATCTTGGCGTTGCTGAGGAGGCCCTTGAAAAGGGACTCGATCAAGGTCGGGAGGTGCTGCGTCGGGTCGATGGCTTCAGAGCACGCCTCCGTAACGCGGCCCAGGGCATACGCCGTCGAGTCCTTGACCTGGAGAGACTGATCGTCCATCATGGTGATCAGGATAGGAAGAGCCTGCTTAACGATGGGGTCCAGGACCTTTTCGTCAGGACCCTCCATGATGGCACCAAAGGCCGAGACTGCGGCGTCTCGGTTGTGCCAGTCTTCAGAGCGCAGATTGGCCTCGACAAATTGCAGCACGGGGGCGATGATGCTGGCACCAACCGCCTGGGAGTAGAGCTGCAGGGACTGGTAGGCAGCGCGGGACAGGTTGTACTCGTCATCGGCGGCGTCCTCGTCCTGCTTGGTCAGGAGCATCAACAGCACGGGCACGACCTCATTAGCCGCAACCCTAGCGAAGTTGTAGAACGGACGCATCTGGTCGGCGCTGTCCACCTGGGCATTGTCGTCCTCGATGGACAACTCCTCCTCGCAGACGGAGCTCCAGAACTCGACGGCGAGCTTGGCCACGTCCTCGTCTTCCGACTTCATGCCCAGAATGGTCAGGCCGAAGAGGGCCTTCTCCATGTAGTAGCGCATGTTGTCGTAGTAGAGGGCCATGATGCGGTTGAGGCAGCCAAAGGCGCCCTGCTGGATGCGAGAGTCGTCGGCCTGGGTGGCCTCGCAGACGACCTGCATGATGTAGTTTCGCTCGCCCTCGTGCTTGAAGTTGTTGCTAACAAACTCAAGCGAGTCGCCGAGGGCGGTGATGGCGGCGAGGCGGACCTCGATGTTGGTCTCCTCCTTGCGGGCGCCCTGGACGACGGCGGTGAGGATGGCGTTGGAGTGAGCGACGAGAGCCATGCGCAGCTCCGACTCCTGGCTCTCGCAGATGTAGCCGATGGCGGTGAGCGAGGCCTGCTTCTGGTGGTCGGCTCCCTCGCTGACATTCTTGACGAGGAAGGGCATCAGGTCGGTCCACTGGTTGCGCGGGAGCTCGATGGCGGCAATGGACGAGATGACCTGGGCGGCGGCATTGCCAGCCTGGGCACTGGGCGACGACAGCGTCTGCAGCGTCAGCTGCTTGACGCGGTTCTTGGTCTCATCGTCCGTTTGTTGCAGCCACTTTGCCTGCAGCTCTTGGTGGCGGGCAAAGTCTCTGCCGGCTGTGAAGGCGTTCTTGAGGGCAATACCGGCCGCGGCTCGGATGGAGCTCTCGGCCTGCTCGTTTGCAAGTTCTTGGACTAGGGTTGCCAGGTAGAGTGGCTGAAGGATGGCATCAGGGTTAGCGAGGGCTAGCTGGACAGTCAGGAGGTCCGGTCGACCTACGAAGTTGCTCTCGGCAGCTTGGTTAAGTTGTTGTTCGGCGGCATTTCGCAGGTTCGCGTCTGCAGAGGGTCAAACCCGAAAGTCAGCACAGAAACACGGCGTCTTCCTCGAGCAAAACAAGCATCTGGCTCCTCGCAGCCATGGGCGCATCGCTGCACACGCCCAGCTGGAGGGACGCAGAAACAGCAGCACAGGCAGCAGGGGAGGGGGAGGGACTCACCCGGAGACAGCGAGTTGGCGAGCACCTGGTTGATCTCTGAGCTCGACATGATTGCGGATCGCGGAGCGTCTCGTCATGCGGCTCCAATGCTCGTCGCTCGCGGAGTGTCCAAATCTTTTTGGTCGAGGCGCACGTGTGAGCGGCCAGCGAAAGGCGGAGTCGAAACGCGGCGGTGGGGGGTAAACGTTGCGGTGCGGTCGGTGCGGTGCGGTTGTGTTGCGTAGGTCGAAAAGCTGTGTTTGGTCTGGGGGCAGACGCGTAACAGCGCGAGGGGGGGAGTGAAAAAGAGAGGCCCGGGCCTGGATGCCGTCAGTGATGCTGCTCGAGTCGGCGGCGGCGAGCAGAAACAGAGGAAATTAAGAGCCTGGCTCTTGTGGGCGAAAAGGACTGGACGAAGGAGGATGGATGGATGAAGAGTGCGAGGGCGAAGAGGCAGAGGCAGGTCGCAGGTCGCACAGGGCGTTCACAAAGGGGTGCCAATGACGGGTCGAGGGCAGGGGGGGTCGAGGACGCTTCCAGAGGCAAAAATGCCAAAAATGCACCACCAGGCTAACGGCTGCGCTGAGGCTTCTGCGCTGGCGGCCGCAGTCTGGCCTAGAGGTACCTAAGGTACCTATCGCGGGCCCGCAATAGAGGGTGGTAACTGGGTGTACCTCAGTACCGCCACTTCTCGCGCCGCATCAGGCAGCCCCGGGGTGTGAAGTCATCTCCCGCTGTTAGGACACTCAGCTGCCTCAGCTTGGGGCGACCAGCAGCAAGAGCAGAGAGGCGCCTGGAGCCCTCGACCAATGAAGAGGAGACAGATCGCTATCCTGCTGGCAAGTCGCATCTCTCGCTATAAACTGCATGGTCGCACAACACCGTGGATGCTCTTCGCATGGTGGCAGCCTCGCCCTCCCGCAAGCTCTGCTCTGCTTCCGGCGCCAGCTTGAGGCGGTCGTGCAGCGCGCACGGAGGGTCCAACAGCAGCAGGCACCAGTGAGGGGAGGACCCTGTGTGAGAGCCCGTGTCTCACTGTGGCCCGCGCAGCCAATCACCCTCAGCCCTGAGAAACAAGGTGCGGGAGGATGTTTTTTCCCGTGTTCCCCACAGCACGGCCTGTCTCTGCGCCGAATCAGGTCGCTTCGGCGCAACCTCGCTTAATAACTCCAGCGCAGTCACTGGCCGCTGTGCTTCTTCCAGCAGGTGACGTACGAAGTAGATCGTCAGCAAATATCGACATCTTGCCCGCTTGTCTGTTTGCAGCACGACCTTGAGAAACTCTTCCTCTGCGCTTTTTTTTTTTTCTTTCT
>JALHBX010000659.1:0-14246 GCA_024340025.1 Tolypocladium tundrense | reverse complement strand
GGGGGGGGGGGTGTGGACCTCTGGGAGGGTGAGGTGGGGACAGGGAGGGTGAGATGGACAGGGCGGGGAGGTACCCAAGTACCCAGGTACAGTACCTTGCCGGAGCCGCCGCGGTGGGATGGATGACTGTGACTGAGCGTGTGCCGGCCAGCTGCCCCAAAAGTCCCGCTGTACCGAGCGCGCAGCAGGGGGGCCACCTCTGGGTCGGGGAGGTACCGACCGCCCTCGCCAGCTGACCCGGCGGAGGGCGCTTGGCCGAACAGGGCAGTACCCCATCGCGGAGTCGCTGACGAGTGTTACCCCGAAGAGCATAGCGCGAGTTCCGCGTGCTAATCCGCGTCGGGCAACTACCCTCCGTTTTGCCTCCCCTGCGCGCGCTCGTCGGTGGCTCTGAATCAGCCTCCAGCCCTGTCGCCCCAGCGCTGCCCAGCGGCGGCCCAGCCCTGACTGACTCCGGCTACCGTCCGCTATCATGTGATGGCTGGCAGTCGAATCAGTACCTCTCCGTTTCGGTGTCCCGTCACCGAGGTCCCCCGTCGGCTGCTGGCCCAAACCGTCGGCCCCAGCTCGGGGGCTGGGGTCCGCTCGGAACGGTCGCCTAGTGGCAATGCCCAGGACGTCGCCGCAAGGGGCAAGTCACCGTGGATCTCGAAGCGGCGCTGGCGGCAGTCACGCGGATGTGTATTTGCCCCCGAAACGGCCGCTCGCTCAACTGCTGCTGCTTTCGTTGGGCTTCTGCGCCGTGCCGCGGCACGGGTAGGCGATGCGCGTTCGTTCTCGCTCTCTCTTGCAGGCACGGTATCACATTGTCAATGTCACGGCCGCTCGTTTCTGATGCCGCGCGCGTTCGAAACCGCTTCCGTCGCTCGGACACAGCCGCCAGCACGCAAGACACCAGTGATGCCCGACGACGACTACGAGTCACGCACGATGCCCTGCGCTGGTAATGAGGCCGCCTGCAATTTCGCCCTGCCCGGTGTCCCTGTTGCTCGTCCTGGCTTGGCGAGCCCCCAATTCATGGCCGTTCACGAGACCGACGGCCATGCTGCTTGTCATCCAGTCCATGCTCTGCCCTCGAATGCTTCCAACTGCCCGGCGTTCCAGCCTTGCTCAATTGGCCGGCCTCGCTTCATCGACTTTGCCTGCGCCCTGGCCGAATGGAACCCGCCGTGACCCCAGGGCTTACTCGCCCCCTGCCGGATGTGACGTGCCCTGGTTGGGGGCCGCCCTGGATGCCACCGCCAGTGGCTCCAGCGCACCGTCCAGCTGACCCGTGACGCATTCTGGGGACGCAACCGCCTGTAGGGGCTCCCCGGACTGCTGCGGCCAGCGATGCATCCCGCCGTCGCTGCGCGTTGGCATGAGTCCGCTCCGTGACGATGATGGCCCGACGCAGATCGCTGCTGCGCCTGACTTGACGCCCTGACGCTGCCGTACCTGGTTGTTGGCCGCTCAACCGTCTCGCCGTTGATGCACGACGAGATCACGGGGGAGGGCCTCGCCAGCGGTGCCCAAGAGGCAGCAGCGGGATGACCCTCTGCATATCTCAGGCCCGTCGTCATCACCGTCGCCATCGCCATCGTGCCCACCGTGCCCATGCCCTCGGTGCCAGCGCAGCAAAGGTCTGCGACCAGCTGTAGACCCCATGGTCACCTGGGCCATCTCTGCTTCACCGGTGGCTTGCCACGGGGCCGAGTCGCTGCGTTCGACGGCTGTGGTTTCCATGGGATGCTTCAGCTGCTGCATCCGTTCGGCGCGGTGCTTTCAGAGGGTCCAGGTCACCGGGGCACAGCCAGGCGCTACGAGAACTGACAACGCATCGCCCTCGGCTCTCCCATGACCTTCGAATCGGGACTGGTATGCTTGCTTTGTGCCCATTATGAAGAATGATGAATGAAATACTATCGGACGGGAGTAAACGCAACGGTCTTAGGCTACCGGTGATAATGACTGGTCAGTACGGCTCTGGCGTGGGATCAGCGATTCTCAAGGGGCTTGCGCTCGCGAGTCTCAGGGCCAGCAGCGTAGCTTTACGGATGTTTGGGAGAGCATTACCCGGCGACTACCATCAGGGTCCGAGCCTCGAACTCGCGACGCAGGGTCTCTCGACTGTCGCCTCCCGCGTCCCGAGGCCGCGGCGCGAGTTGCGCAGTCGGCTGCCACCCTCGCAATTCCCCTCCAACAATAGACAACTGCTCGCAATGGCCCTGGCTCCACGAACCCGACAGTCGGGACCGCGGAAGCCGCCCGCACACCGCCCGCCTGTCCTGTTGCAAGTGATCGCCGATGGCAAGTTGCTCTGGCAGCGGTGAAATTACAGATCATGGATTCCCAGTCGAGGTGCACGCCCAAGACGCCCCAAACGCACAGCTGTTGCCACGGACCGTCTCATTCGCACCAAGAGGCGGTCGAGGCTTTCTTCTATTTTACTGAGCACAATGTGTAGGTTTAGACTACTGCGGTATTCCAGGAGCATCGTTGTCGCGTGGAAATGCTGCAAACTCCAGCGATGTAACGTGCCTAGTCGCTGGGGACCCCGGCAGCGGATAGCGAGCCGGTCAACTCTTCGCCAGCCACCAACGACATTGCGAGGAGTCGTTGCCTCTACCCTGCGATTACTGTACTCGTAGGCAGCGGAATGTTGGGTCAAATGATTCGTGAGTCGTATGTACTCGTATGCATTCGTGCAGGGTACCCCGTACAGAGCAGAAGAGAAAGCTCGGCCATCGACTTCAAACCCTTCATCTGTCCCCGCATGTTGCTGCTCCCTGTTCCCTGGGCACCAAGCATGCAGCTCGTCTTGTCTTGACAAATGACAGCCGCACGACATGGGACATGAAATCCTCAGGATTCCGCCAAATCGGCGCGGGCCATGGTTCGTACGAGTAAGCACAATGCAGGTCCAGCTCTCGTTGCCGTGCAGCATTCCTTTTTCAATGCTGGGAGACGCGTCGAAGTCGACACGTCGCCTTTGGCGACACGCACTGATGCCCACGGCAAGGGGACTTGCAAAACTACGGACTACTCCGTAAGCGTTCCTTACCTGTTCCTGTTTCTGCTGCGAAACCGATGCGGCAGGTGATGCAGCTTGGGCGAGGAAAACCGCAGATTCGAGGCGCCAATTACCCCGTGGCCCCCCGTGGCGGGCGGGTGGCGCCGCAGCATGGAGGGTTGCGATTGGCGGCGGCATGCCGGACCCCTGTTCCCCGGTCCCTAGCCGGCTCCGTCTTCCTGGGACTCGGGCCTTTGCAGCTGACTTGACAACTCGATCCATCGGTGCGAGCGACCGGCGAGCTTCGGCGCGTTCTCCGTCTCTGCAGGGTCGTTGTTGATGCCCGGGCATCTCAGCTGGAGACGTCGCCCGCGCCTCGAGCCCCCAACCGGCAGCATCAACTTATCAAGCAGCCGCCCTGCGGCCTGGGACACACGCGGCTCAGGCACACTCACGCGACCGGAGGTGAAAACTTGCTGGTCATCTGAGCGCCTCCCCGCGAATAGGAAGCGAGCCATCAGCCACAGTTGCATCCAGCGTTTGGGCAGCCCTTCTGCCGCCCTCTTGCCGGGCGTCCTGGCGCTTCCCGTTGCCGCCTAGCGCTGGGCTCCCTCTGGAGCTTGCTTGATGAGATGAGGGCGACTCCAATTCGACTTCGCGATCAGCGCCATGCCTGCGGGCGCTTTGATGCCTCTTGTGACAGTCGACGCTTCACTGGCATGGGCGCTCTACCATGCTCCTTGGCGTCGACGACGATGCCAGCTGAGCGGTGGCAATGGAGATGGCCACATCTCGCCGAGATTAACTCAGCGACGCCCACCCGCACCGGCACTTGGACAGGCTACTCAGTGCCGCCGACTAACAATAGGCCAAGGTTAAATAAGTGCTGCTAGCTGGCAGAGGCTCGCAGCGTTCCGTAGCCTCGGTCCGTCCGGGCGTAGCCAAACGACTGGAACGATGCTCAACCACGGCTTGCCTCCTGTCATTTCGACAGATCACCGCGGGAGTGCTCCCGTGCGACCCGACGCTGCGGGACCCAAACGGGGAAATGTGTCTGGCGGGCAGAAAAGGCCGGCCCAGGTGGGCGTGCCTTGTCTCACGAGGCCCAGGTAGGTATTCGCCACGGCATTGCCTTTGTTATCTCGAGAAAACGGTGCCTTGCCTATTTCGTGCATACGGAATTGCGGAGGGGAAAACAACGAGGCAAGGGGTAGGGCTGGCTTACACCGGCATCGAGATGATATCATGTGCATGTGCCGCAACCTCAGACCAACGAGGATTCCTACTTCGCACCTCTTGCACGCAACGCAGCCACACGGACGGCGGGGAGTTGGGGGTTCCTTTTCGGCATCCTCCAGGTCCCCGATCGCCAGCTGAGACGGTTAGGTGCCCATCTTGCCCCCCAAGAGCGAGGGTTCTCACCTTGGATCCTCTGACTGTCGGCCGCCCGGTGAGAGAGCCATGCGTGGCTGGAAGGATCGTTTCAACAGCCGCATCCATGGCGCCGAGATTTTCAGACGAAGACAGCTACGGGCCGTCACAACGATGAGAGCCGCCAGAGACACGACGGCACTGCGGCCAGACGTTACCACTGCATGGCGCACGGGAAGCCAAGCCCTCAGTTGGTTTGATGATTGAGGGCCGACGTACATACGTACGGACCCTACGTCGCCAATGCTTTGTTCGAACCGCCGTTCCCCAGGTGCTGCCTGTCTCAGATATACTCTCTTCTCTCCCCCAGCAGCCTGGCCGTCTTCCCAGGAACGCATGCCTAAGGCTCGGGGTGCACACAGCACACCCTCTTCCGCCGCAGAAACTGTACGCCAAGGAGCCTCCCGAGAGACAGTGTTCACACTTTTTGCGCGACACGCCCGCACACAAAGGCGCGCACGCACGCGCAGACATACGCGTAGCGTGAGGGAGACGGACGTGTCTGCTGCGCTATCATCTCTCACATTGCGATGCGTAAAACACCCGTCCAAGCTCAGCCGATCCTGCGCTCGTATGCATGCGGGACAGCGCCTTGGCCTCTCGGAAATGATGAATAACAAAAGGAATAGGCGGTGGATAACAAAAGGAACAGGCGCACGTTGCCGTCACATGTTCCTTTGGTATCTGTACGTTCGCCGAGCTCGGTGGGCAAGCCTCATGAGGGCTCTGCCACGATGCGACTCGTATAAGTGCGAGGCTCAGTTCTTGCACCAACACATGTCGTCACCACTTGCGCCTCCACCCCATTGCGAGGCTTCAGGAGTCCGGGCGGAATGGAATCGCAAAGACAAAGACATGACGCGCTGCGCGATGGCGGATTCCAGTCGCGCTGCCGTCAGTGTCTCGATGAACGGCTTGCTTCACCACGCAAGCAAGCACCAGCCAACCACCTTGCGGGGAGAGCCACGGAGTGCTCAGATCCCAGATAAGCGAGCGACTCCCCGGACGGTCGGGCCTTTGCCTCAGACGGCGGCTGAGGTGACACCACGGCGAGGGCGTGGCTGGAATTGAAACAGATGGGCGAGACCAGCGCTATCGCGTCAAGCGTACGCTGGGCGAGGGGGTCGGCGTAGGGAGACGCGACCGTTTCCCTTTTGCTATTTTCATTTCTTTTTATCCCAAGGGCAGAGAAAACGGCTGTACTCGTACTCTGCCCGCGGCTGATTACCCGTATGTAGCTGTTGACCTCGCGGCGCGGATATGTTTTCTGGTCCCGTGCGGCGGCTCACCTGAGCGGTGCAGCTTCCTGCCTAATTCTGGGGAACTTCTGGGCGACGTCCCCCGCGGAGTCGCTCGGCCAGGCTCACCGGCGACGGCTCGGGTGCGCTGAGGCGCTGGGAGGTATTCGCCCAGCAGGGCAGGTGCGGCGCTCGGTCCGGCTTCGAGCCGCTCCCCGCGGTACGTCTCTATTCGCCAACCTCGTGCAGGAGGTCATCGAATTTTCACTGCCAGACCGATGGATTCCGCCCGTCGCCATCGTCCATCTGGCACGAGAGCTGCGCGTGCGTGAGCCTGCGAGTCACCGTGAACAAGGGCCCATCGCAAGCCGCGGGTGGCCGGCAAAGAGATGGCAGCATGGAGATGCCTGTCTGGGAGGGACGCGGTGGCAACGGGGCCAGGCGGTCGCATTGCTAACGTGGGGGGAAATACAGGGCGGCTCCGCTGGGCAGTCCCACTCTTGTCACCGAAGTTGGAGCGTGAGCCGTCGATGTGGCCACGCGTGACAAGGACCCTGAATTCCACAGCATGCAGAGCCGCGAATTGCCTCGCCAGGGCTTGCGACAGCGCCTCCATTGCACTGCCCTCTTGCTGAGGATGCCAAACCTCCCCCGTCTTCTCCGCACTTTCAATTCCTAACACGGCCACGCGCGTGGCGAGCCAAGAGATCCCTCCTCGCCCAGAGTTCTGGACTGGCTGGGCTTGCTCGTCGCCCTCGTGGCGGTGCGCGGTGGGGGTACGGTCCCGGCGGGTCAACCAGCCACATCCACGGCCTCTCCGCGCGTCTTCACGCTGTCAAACTCAACGCCCAGGTCCTCGGGCCCACTGAGAGCCTCAACTCTGGACGCCAAGCCCGCCTGGTGGGCAACCGAAAATCCTCGGCGAGCAACCCCGAACTTGACGTGGCGAACTCGGGAGGCTCTCGAGTCTTGACTGACATTCTCCCCAGGCCGTGTGGAGATGATACTTTCGTGCCGAGGATGCAAGCATCTTCAGCAGCCAGTCGGCGACGATGGAGAGCAGCATGATTCAGCGTGTCGACGGCGTACTCGTATTTGGTGTTTGTAGTCCGTACTCGTGCCCTCAACACGGATATGCGTCCCCGCCGGAACCGAAGACGCCCTGCAACACTCTGAGCAACAGCCATGGCCCATGCATGCAGACCAGTCCTGGGCGGCGCAATGCAAACGGGCAGGGTAAACGCCATTCCTCGGCGCATCTTGCGCTGCCCCAGACGGTGGCCTTGGCCCAGCCACTTGATAGCCATGTGGCTCTCTCCCCAGATGCCGTATCCCTTCCCGACGCGGCGCCTAAACAGCGACATCAAAGCCAGATCCCGAAGCAGATCTGCCAGATGCGTGGGGGCTTTAGGCAAAAGCCGTGCATCGGTGTCGCGGCGCAGGGAGCCGCCGGGAGAATCTTGGCGGCCTGAAGGCCGAACCTCGGGCTCATCCCGTCTACTCATTTACAATGCGGCGGCCCATTTGCTTCCCGAGTCATTCTGCTTGCCATTTCTCCATCCGCCAAATTGGGCTGACGGCCCAACGACGGGCGCCGTTGTCGATTGCGGCGACGAACTCGGCCAAATTGGTCCACATGATGCACGTGGTGTTGCCATGCGGATACCGAACTCCAGAACCGGTAGCGCCGGTACTGCCAGGGCCACGCGAGCGAGGGCGGCTCCAGTTTTTCCAATGGGTAATATCGCGAGTATGGAAATGCCAAGTGGAAAATAGGATCAATTCGGTATTTTATTTCACGATTTGATGTCTGCCACCATGCCCCTGCTACGGAAGAGTCTACGGAGTATGTAGCTCAATGCCAGGCGCTGGGTCCGCTCCCTTTGTTCCACTCTGGAACGGACCCGGGCCCGGCCTCGGGCCTTTGTTGGCGTGTTGTTGATCCGGGGCACCCCGCCTCGAGGATGAACGACTGCGCGGACGGCTGCTTCTGTTAATGCGCCTGCTGGATGGAATCTCGTGCTGGCCAGAGGCTGCGGGCGTGTCTCATTTCGGGATAAACGTGCTTTGTCTGATATCACAGGTAGAGTAGTCCGTACGGGTGAATCGCACTCATACAGACTACGGACTTGGCCTACATTGGCAACCTAATTATCAGGGATAGCCACACTATCAGCCATCTCCTCGCAGAGCAACGTGACAAGGCGACTCCCTCAAGCCGTTCGAGGCACTGGTACGTCCGTAGTGCACCGCCATCTCTCGATTTGGAAATAGAGAGCCACTCGCAATGTGAAGGACACCACACGCCAGGGCTGGCTGAAAGCGCAGCGTGCTCGACTGTTGGCCGAGACGATGATGGCCGGCTCATCTGAAAGCAGACGCTTCAACGCTCGCTAGAAGAGCATGCTCTCCAAACTGCTGCCGACGACGCGTGGACGCCGAGCAGGAGCCTCTGTTCATGCCCACGTGGAGGCTTCTCTGGCTGCATGTGGCTGCAGACTTACACGTCCCAGACGCCTTCATAATGCCTCAATGCTTTGGCAGTTCCTGGCCGCGGAGGCGCGCCGTTCGGATGGCCGAGATGGCTTGCCCAACGGAACCCGAACGGAGGCTACAAGTCAGGCACCGTCGTGCAAGGCAAGGCCCGCCATCCACGTTCTCGGGAGCGCACCTCCACGGGGCACGCATCGCTCGAGGGCCGCTGCACGGCGCGCAGAACGGGAGCCTACCCGACGCAGCGCGAGCGTGGTGAGCTGTCATGCCATGCTCGTGACATGCGCGACCAGCGCACGAGTTGTTTGCATTGGACGAACGAGTGTGACGGGGACGTGAAATTGCGCTCCGTTGCGAATTCCTCCAGGATTGGATGGTACGCGGCGCAAAAGGGGGCACAGCGACATCGGGGCCGCGAGGCTGTCCAAGTGATCACCTACGTGGCAGCGCTGCCGGCGAGTGAGCTGAGGCAGATGCGCAATGTTTCATTCATTCGCCGCCCGAGGCACCCTATCCTCTCCCAAGCCCACGTTGTAAGTCCTGGCTACTTCGTACCAACACGGGGGCTGTGACGTGCAATCGTCACACGGGCCCGGATGCCGACGGCCCCCAACGACATCTCAGTCTAGAACAGCCCGCCGTTGGTGGCTCCTCTCGCGATGCGCCCGAGGATTGAGGAGACGCGCGGTGCTTGACTCTGGGCTCTGACCGAGGTTGCTGCCAACCCCTGCCGCTCGTCAGATGACGAGCCAGCTGGAGAACAAGGGTCTCTGGGTGGCATGTCACCCCCGAGCCACTTCCCCGGAGCCTGGATAGGCATTCCGTGGCTGCATCGCCGCAACACCAGCACGTTGGCCTGGCACGATGCAACGCATGACGTGCCGTCAACTCCAGGCCGCCTAGCCGCGCGACGGCCCCCAACGCTCGCAGCCTTGCGGGCGAGACAACCTCAAACGAGGGATATCCCTCACGAGCCAACTGTCTCCTCCCGCGCGGCACCTGTTTCCGTCCAAGACTGCAAGCGGTGACTGACATCGAGCCATGCCGCCGCCGGGGGCGTCAGTTGGGCCGCAATGAGCGGCATCCCGTCACGGGGCGGAGCGCGGCGGAGGCATCTCGCGGAGCTGCGCCTGGCTGCGGGCCGCCCCCATTTGCCCTGCCTGCGAATCGTCGATACAGGTCGTCCGTCGGCCTGGCTTGTTTGTTGGCGCATCCCGCGCTGGCACCTGATGGCGGCTATCACGCAAACATTCGCATACGAGTAGTCACGGAGCAATGTAGGAGATGATGGCAGCAGGAGCCGGCGCGGCGTGGGGGTTGGCCAAGAACAAACAAAGGACGCAGTGTAGTCCGTATTGTCTCAGCCGATGGAGCCTCAGCCGATAGGGTCCGATGCTCGCAATGGCATCGATAACGCCCATGTGTCGGTCGATCCCTCGACTTCAGCCTAGGGCTGGCCAATAAAGACTCAACGCTGGATCGCGGCCCCCAACAGACGGGTTGCCATTCGCGCACGTCGCGCAAACGCGCGCAGCACGCCACGAGGCTGAAGTGACGATGCCAGGACGCACCCTGTCAACCCGGACCCTGGAATGACAACAGACACCACTCGTCCGGTACCGAGGTGCCCCGAGGTGCCATGGCGCCGCCCACGAGGACATCCGACTTCCGGCTGCTGATCATTCAGGCGGGGCTGTGACGAGGAGACCGGAAGTTGTCCTTGGCGGACGATAGTCGTGGGAACAAACATCCAAATTGGACACCGCTAGTCCGTACGGGTACTCGACGGTTTGATTCCTTGTCTCACACCCCTATTGTAGGCTTGATGCAGAGCAGCCGTCGAGTGCCTGCATGACGCCCACGGGGATACCGACAGATGGGGACAGGGGCAGAGGCCGGAGCAGGGGAGGGACGACGACGACACGTCGAACACGCTCGCAAACGACCAATAAATTCATTGTTATATACATGTTGTATTTGATGTATTATTTCCCGACCCAATCCACGAGTCGAGATGTCCTTCGGCCACGGCCCGAGGCCTCGCCACAGCACATCAGCTCCACCGAATGCCGACACGAGCCTGGTGCAACTCTCAGGGTCGATGTGAGAAGCTGGAAGGGCCAGATGCGGGAGGACAAGCCGGGACATGGCGTTCGGGGAAGTGACGCTTCGTCGGTGGGAGAGACAGCCGTTCTCGGGCGAGGATCTGGCCTGGTGTTTCCCCAGTCGACGGGTTGCAACGGGCGGCGTTGCGTGAGCTGATGCGTGAGCTGATGCGTGACCGTATTGACTCACGAGGGTGACTTGTGCTCTTGCTGTTCTGCCATCTAGACAGTGGATGAAGAGCCCCAGGGTCACCTATGCTTGGCGGGTACGCCAGACGGTGCCAGATGATGCTGCACCCCCTTTGTGTATACATAGGACCTGTGCAGCTATGGTCTACGGCCAGAGAAGGACTGAGCATCGTGATACTGAGGAAGACCAGTGTCGCGCATTCGTCTCGCCACGCTGCCATCCGTGACCGACGTTCCCATGCTCGATCGCACGTCCGGTCAAGAACACGATCGACAGACGCCCTCTGGCGCCAGAGCTCTCGGATCCCCATCGGGGTGCGCTCCCGTGTCCACCGACGGCCGCGTCTCGCCACGACCCGCCGCTTATTGGAGACCCAGGCGGGCGGGACGGGACGCCCGTGGCGACGCAGCACGGCGCACAGAGCATTGTCAGCGGGGGGCAGATCGAGGCCGCGTAGCGAGCCAGATGTCGAGTTGCACAGGCCGACGGCGGGCGAGACGAAGGGTCACGTTTGCCCTCCCCACGCCGGTGCGGCTTGACTGGGCCATGCTCGTGCGACGGCGAGCCGCCCCGAGGCCTCCTTTTGACGGTCAGCCGGTCAGCAAACACGGCCTGCGTATTCGTGCTTCGCACAAACAGACAGTGTCTCGAAGCCACTCCGGCAGATTGAGCACATATCGTCGAGAGCCAGCGGGCGTCGGGGTTTGGAAACTTCGTCAAGGGAAGCGAGGTGCCTTTTTTGAGAGGAGCTGTCCACGCCACGATACGGGATCACCACTCCCCCCCCTCTCTTTTGTCATTCTCCGGCCGCGGTCGGGTGGAGGGCGCTGCCACGCCTTTCGTCCGGCCGAGACCCCCTCGAGACCGCTGCAGCCAGCCCGCGCATGGGTCTATCAAATGGGCGGTGAACGCGACTATGCGTCGCGCACCTCTGTATCCCGCGGACGGGTTCAAGTCTGAAAGGTTCAGCGTGCTAGATGATGGCTGTCGGGACATCCCATGAACAGGATCTTTACAAATAGATATGCTGCGCACTTGGATCTCCCCTGCTTGATATCGTCAATAAGTGCTTCGGCCGCCGTCATTGGTCAGAGCCGATCTAAAATGACACTTCGTAGTCTGTACACCAATGAGAGCTTGGAGAGCTAGTCCACAAAGCGGGCGCTATACCCGAAGGATATCCGACGCAACCTCTCATCTACACCGCATTCGTTGAGCAACAATGTCGGCCCCGCGAGAATCGCGGAAGCTGAATGATGAGATCATCCAGACCCGTGTCCTTTGCGCTCGCGACCAGTTCATCGCGTCCATCTCTGAAGCCGACGTCCTACGCTTGGCTGCCTCCTATCACGGCGGCGAGGAGTGCCGCTTCTTCACTGAGCCGGCCTGCTCCAGCCATGTTGCCCGGGGAAGCTACAACATCTGCTACTTTGTGCAATTCCAAGCCAGCAAGGACAAATGGGTCGTACGAATCCCTCTCAGGCCCTGTCTTGGGCCTAGTGCGAAGGCCAAGGTCGAGAGCGAGGTTGCGACAATGACGTAAGTACCAAACCACCACCCCGTGTCCCCCACGGCCGGTTTGTCGTACGAGAAGATGGCGTCAGGTAGGCGGTGTTCTGACCCCGATGACAATAGCCTGGTGGCTGCGAAGACGAGCATTCCCGTCCCCAAGATTCGCGCGTATGCAACCGACGACAACTCGAGCCCTCTGTCCACCTTTATCATCCTTGAATATGTCGCTGGCGAGAAGCTTTCGTACACACGAATACGAGGGCTGACAGGCGAACAAAAGGACATTTTGTACTCGTCCCTCGCAGACATATACATTCAGCTGAGAAGGCTGGAGTTTGCGTCTATCGGGCGGCTTGTCCATCGTAACGGCGCCGTCGAGGTCGGCCTGAAAACGTCGTCCATTGACATCAACATGCAGGAGCTGGAAGGCCTCCGACCTTCTAGAATCCAAGATGAGTATCTCAGAGACAAGGGCACTTTGACGTCCGCAAACGACTATGTGGATATGCTGTTGGACATCACCTACAACGCATTCCTTAGAAGCCGAAACAGTGTCATGGAGGGAGGCGCTGGCGGTGAAGACATGTACCATCAGCACATATTTCGCAAGTATGTCAAGGAGAAATGGGTCGACCGGACCCTCGATCAAGGGCCATTTGTTCTGGTCCACGGCGACCTCGAACCCTTCAACCTCATGGTCGACAGCAACATGGCGGTGGTGGCCGTTTTGGACTGGGAATGGAGTCGCGTGGTACCTGTTCAGTTCTTCCACCCCCCCTGGTGGCTCTCTTGCCTCCGCACGACTCGTTTGGCGTCAAAGGCCGTCTACGAAGCCTATCTTGAGACCTCTTTCAGAGACTTCCTCCATGTCACAAGAGCCAGAGAGCGTGAGCGGTTCGGAAACGAGCTATTGGCCGACGACTGGGAGCTTTTCAAGGGCTGCGGCGGTTTCCTGGTCGCTAACGCCTTGGAGAACTGGACAGACATTGACTGGGTCGCCAGTGGATACGTCGACCGAGCATTATACCGAGGAGCCGGCGATCTGGATGAGCGGGTAGCGGCATATCTGAAGGAAGATCCGCTCCGTGCTTTCGTGGCGGAAGTAAAGGAAAGGGATGGCATGGCCTACACCAAGGAGTTGGAGCCCGAGAAAAGCCACAAGCCCGCAAAAGCAAGGGTTTGCACTGGTTGAAACATTGACTCCCTCAAGCTGGGTATCCCGAATCTCTTTGTCCTCTCATGGCCAGGGCCTGATATCTTGGGATCTGGCCCAGGCACGGCGGCTGCTGTTTTCGGGACCTCCTATCTCATCTGGAGGCTCACGGGTGACGGGTTCTTCCCAATTCGTTCTTCTCTATGGGCGGCTGCTATGCGGGACACATTATCCCCGCCTGGCTCCCCGACGACAAATGATTCGTCTAAAGTGAACCGAAGTCGAGGCTGAAGCAGCCGTGGCGCCGCTGGTGATGGGCAACCCGGGCGTCCGCGAGCAAGACACTCGACGGCTAGTCCGTAGACCTCTGCCTTCTGCTAGAGATTACAAAGAGCAGCTGCGTCTGTGAGCGCCACGAGTGCATTCGGCATGTTTGCGCGACGCGCCGCGGTAATTGATGCCTTGATCGCCAGCGCCATCGGGGAACATGGACGGCTGGTCACTGTCATTCGCAAAGCCACTTCGTCAGCGGACGGGACGGCTAGGCCTCGAACCTGCAACCTATTTTGCGTGTCTATTACTTCGCATCACACAACGGACGATTGCGTCCGGTGTCACTTTCAGTCGTGCGGCAGGTATGGCGGTGTGGTAAGACGAGGGTGTGCCGTCACTCTCCAGGTCTTGCCGAACGTGACCGAATGCATCTTATTGGGGTGCCAGAAGATATTCACAGATGCTTTATTGATCTTATGATGAGTGGCCGAGAGTCATCAGAGGTGTCCTTGTCGCAACGCCCAAGTACTGGTGCTGCGTACCAGCTGTGTGGTGTAAGTCCATTGTCGGGCTTACCAACGCCACGAGAACAACTCTTCGTGTGTACACAGTACCGTACCGTGATACGATACCCGTCTTGGCCTCGCTGGCCAATAGATGTCCGGGTTTGACATCTCATTTCGGTCTCAGATTCGCAGCTGAGCGATGCCCCTACCCTGCACTCCCACCAACCGGGGAGCACATGAGTGTACATAGCCTCCGGCGAGCACGCCGGATACTGCTTGAAAGAGCAGTAGGACGAAGCAGCAGACCTTCACGTGGTGTCCGGTGTCAGTAGCTGCGGTGTGCAGCGGTCGGT
>JALHBX010000658.1:0-22418 GCA_024340025.1 Tolypocladium tundrense | reverse complement strand
CCCCCCCCCCCCCCTGCCGATGTTGGGTTTGTCGCAATCGTGTGCAAATCAGGCAACCAGCTGAAGCCTCCCACTGCAAATTGGCTTTGGCTGGCGCGAGCGAGCGAGCGACGATGGCGGGCGGGCTTGTGGCGAGGACCCTGAGCTCTGAGATGTGGAGACGCGATGGAGGAGGCGATGGAAGGTCGGGAGGCATTGAAACAGCGGGGAGGATCTGCCACGATCCTGGTCTGGTTACGCCATAATACTTGGCCAGTGCCCGCGTCGATCGCCAAAGTCTTTTTGGTGGTGGGTGTGCGGGACGAGGAGGAAGAGTTGACGACGGGAGGGGAGAGCAGAGATGGGACCCTTGGGGAACATTGCACAGGCAAGCCAGGGCTTCGGACTAGGCTCCGGCCTCCTCCAACCCGTCAACGTGCCCCCCCCACCCCCGGAGGCCAGGGCTAGTCCCAGCCTGGGAGCCATGAGCTCCGTCTTATAAAGACCCTGAGATCCGCTCTCCCCTCCCTCTCGACAGCTTTCCCACACCTCTCACAACGCGCAACGACCCATCACGATCATCTTCCTTCTACTCCAGCCCTTGAGCCTCCATCTACCGCTGTTCAGCAGACGACTTGCTTTCGAGTACCTACTCCGTACTCGCCAGCACCCTCGGTCAGTCGTTGCTGCACATCAACCGTAACCCACGCACATCAACACACCACCACCATGCCCGCCCCTGCAGTCTCCTACTCCATGGCCACGCCCGTCTCTCCGCCGCCGCCGCAGAGCCTGTCCACCTACTCGCGCTTCATGCACGACCACACCAAGCGCCAGATGGAATCCTTCGGCGCCGCTGCCACGTCTCGCGGCAGCGGCAGCACCTCCTCCGTCAGCGGCTCCCTCACGAACGGCGTCTCGCCCCCCGAATACCAAACGTGATTGTTTCACCCGGGGCTTTTATTCTCATGGCACCCGGGTCGTGACGCGAACACGATGCGTGTGCGTCATTGTCAGCCCTGCCGAGGCAACCCGGGGTGGCGAGGTCTCGTGGATGCGCACCAGCCACGATGACGTCGTTTGCGAGCAATGCGGGCGTTCTTGATGCAGCGAAACTGGATAATCCGAAAACCACACTTGACTTGTTCACCTGGCGCTCTTGACGAGTCGCCTCGACTCTTTTTTTATCCACTCATGGACGATGCGGGCATATATTGGCGTTGCGGATACTCGACGTGACATCGAGCGTACGGTGTATCACATGGGCATCATACCTGGGTAATGTGATGGGGTTTGCGATTTTAAGCGTTTAGGGGCCGGCGATTGGCAGCAAGCCGCAGGTAGCGGATGCTGAACATCTAATGATAGATGCTAAGACGAATGACTTGATCACTGAAACAATCTTGACTTGGCGTCGTACTAGATCGTGTTGTCAGAGGCTGACATGGTAGTACAACATGTATTCTGCCGTGTCCACGGCCACACATCCTTATAATAGCCTTGTCCGAGTGACCAGGCGTTTGCATTGCTGGCATTATCATATATAATCATGAGCTTTCGGCATGGGCGTGTCAAAACTTCGTGATCGCTTATCCATCAGCCAGCTAGACCCGATCCTCTCCACTTTCAGACCAAGGAGGGTTTCTTTTTGATTCCCAGTAGTGCAGAATGATCCTTCTTCTTCTTGACCACTCTCTTGAAGGTTGTTGGAGGCGGCGGAGGCGGCATGTCTAATCGCGAACTTGCGGATGCGCCAATGTCTGAACTGGACCTCGACGACCCATCAACCACTGACAGGCCGTTGGCAGGCTCAGGCTCGTCGTCAATCTCGATGTCGGCCTTCACCCGAGCTGCCGCGAAAGCCCTCTTTGCTGCTTCCTCGTCGTCCCTCTCTTGCTGTGCACGCTCCTCGTCCCCGGTTCGCACGATGGCGTCCGCATAGTCTACCCCTTCCTTTTCCGACCGGTTTATCCTGGCGTTTCGTTGTCGTATCTCGTCCAGTGCGTCCGCTGCTGCCATTTCGCGTCGGGCGTCCGCGTTCTTCGCTTCGAGGTCCGCCATCGCATTCTTCTCCTCCTCGCCGGCCGCCTCCGCTTCTTCCCTTTCGAGACGGTCTAGTCTCTGCTCCATCGTCTCATCCACTTTCTCTCGGTTCCTCCACGGCTCCATGTTGCGCACGGCGCCCTTCACCATCGCGTAGTCGTTGTTTTTCGGGTCGGTTCGAAAGGTGATTTCCGCGCTGCATCTGGTGCATTTGATATGGAAGAAGAAGACTTGGATGCCCAAGTATCTCTCTTCCAGATTTGTTTCTTTTCTCGAGTTGAACTTGCGCCCCTTGTAGATGAATTCTCCGCATGTCATGCAGCGCATCGAGAATGGCGCCATGAGACGGACGGTCTGGATTCGCGGGCCGCTTGTTTTCGGGCCGCGACGGCGAGAGATGTCTCTCGGATCGAAGTCTGGCGGGTAGTATTTCTGTTTCCACGTTAGCTCCCTGGGGTATCAAGCAGACTCCGCCTTTCTTACCTGAAGAACTTTGCGTTCAGACATGGCGGGCTGTTGGTGCTACCGTCGTGTGTAGTTGACGTCGTCGTAACTCGTGCTTTGGTGGCAAGTCTGCCGTAGATGGGGGGCCCGTTTGACTCCACGTAAGGCTCCGTCTAGATGGGAGTCCAGTTGGAGACAAAGTTGCAAGAGGTTGAGGATGAAGAAGTCCAAGTTCGATGGTGAGCACGAGGCTATCTTGAGTGACGGTGGAGTCGGAAAATCGTCGGCGCCACTACTCCAGGACCAGGATGAGTTAAGCCCCATAAAAACTGCAAGGCTGACTGATGTGCATGTCCAACTTCCTGGAAGCCGCCTGATTTCAAATCTGAGCCCTCGACGCCACCATTGCGCACACCCTGGAATCTGCAAGCCGACCACAGTACCCTGAAGCTTTCCGAGGCTATTTCAAAAGTCGTTCTTGGATTGCTCATTTCGCTCTTCGCATCGCGAAGCAGGCACATCTACAGTCACCACCCTCGCTTCGAACCCTCGCGCGGCGCGCATCTCGCAACCATGCCAAAGGCCGAGGTTGGCTCGACCAGGCACCTCGCCAATAAGCTCAAGAGCAAGGGCCTCCAGCGCCTGCGATGGTACTGCCAAGTGTGCGAGAAGCAATGTCGCGACGCGAACGGATTCAAGATGCACACGCAGTCTGAAAGCCACGTGCGGCAGATGCTCATCGTCGGCGAAGACCCCAAGAAGTTCATCCACGAGTACAGCAACCAGTTCGTGAGGGACTTTCTGCAACTGTTGAAGACAGGCCATGGTGAGAAGCAAGTCCTCATCAACCAATTTTATCAGGAATACATCGCAAACAAGGTACGTGGCATGCCAACACTATTCGCAAGAGAACTAGCCCGCTAACGATGCGTAGGAACACATCCACATGAACTCGACCAAATGGCCATCTCTGACAGAGTTCGCCAAGCACCTGGGACGAGAAGGCATCTGCAGAGTGGAGGAAACCGACAAGGGTATCCAAATCGCCTGGATCGACAACTCGCCCGATGCGCTGCGGCGGCAGGAGGCGCTACGAAAAAAGGAGGCACAGGACCAAGGCGACGAGCTGCTTGAGCAGCGCATTATCAAAGAGCAAATTCGACGCGCACAGGCACATAACGCGAAATGCGAGGCGGATGAAGAAGAAGAAGCCGAAGCTCGAAATCTGAAGAGGCAAGATGGCGAGAAGATTAAGCTGTCGTTTGGCGCAAAACCAAAGTCGGAGAGCCCAGCGCCAAACGCTTCAGACACTTCCCAGGAGCCATCCGCTGATGCCCCTGCGCCAACCGGATCCGAGAAGTCTGACGAGACAGACAAGGCCCCTGCCAAGGCCAGCGGTTTCGGAGGGCTGTCGATGAAGACGGGCAGCACACCGCAGGTCAAAAACGTCTTTGCGCAAGCAAAGAAGAAGAACGCCTTGGCGGCTGGGGGATCAAAGAAGGACGGCAAGATCGAGGAGCCAAAGAAAATGAGCGAGGCAGAGCGGATAATGAGGGAGGAAATGGATCGAAAACGGTCGCGGTCATCGGCTGGGTTCGGCATGCCTTCTGGGAAGAAGCACCGAAGCAGCTAGGCATGATGTAACGATACAGACGGCGTTCGGGGGTGGGGGTGTATTTGATGCCTTGAAAAGATACCACGATAATGACATGGATGTAAGATGTATTTGCCCTAATTTCCCGATGATGCCTTTTTCATCGACTCAACGCCTTGTTCGCCTGCTCGTGCCAAAAATCTAACGTCCTCATCGATGTTCATTACGAATCCGCCTCGGTCTCGGTGCCGTCCCTCCTGTATCATCGTCAGCATCCCTGTCCAGCGCAACACACAAGCGAATCTGTAGACTCACGGAATATACTGTATCCTATACTCGTCCTCGAGGGTTGACCGAATCTCGTCGGGCAGCTGCCCAGACACCTTGATCGCGTACACGCCGCCCACGTACCCGTCCAGGCGCTGCCACTTTGCGATCCACGACCTGGCCGGGTTCGCGAGCGTGATGAGGCCCTCGAAGACCTGCGACGTGCAGCTCTCGATCTGGTCCTGCGAGCCGGCGAGGTGCAGGAACTCTTCGCAGTTGGGGCACCCCTCGTCGCGGAAGCGCTGCAGCGATGGTTAGCCGGTGCTACGACGCGGTGCATGGTGACGACTAGGGGCGTACGCTGTAGGTCATGACGATGGAGCAGACCATGCAGGCGCGCAGGTAGCGCTGCTGGCCGGGCGTGACGAAGCTGGACGACGACATGGCTGGGGTTGTCTGGTCGCTGGACTTGTTGCGACGAGGGTTGAAAAGAGTCGAGGCCAACTTAAAGATGAGGCTGAAAGTACGAAGTGCCCAGCGGTTGGAATATGCACATATACAGAATATGTACCAACCGCAATTTAAGACGACTTCCTTCACAAAGAAGCCTTTCAAACCAGCGAGCAACAGAAACATACACATCTATGCGAGGTCAGAAAAATAAGCAAAATGGCGACAAGTACGCCACCGAGCACACAAACACAAGGCGCCCCCAAAGCAGGGCTAGAGTCCTCCCACGAGCTCCTCACCTGCACCATCAAATCACCTCCCTTCTCATACGCCCACCTGGAGCTCGCAACAGACGGCCCCGAGGCCATCGAGCTGGACAACCTGCAGGTCAAGTCGTACTGCACCGCGGCGCTGCGGCAGTTCCTGGGAATCACCGGGGCGTCAATCTCAATGGACATTCTCAAGGCCGAGGGCAGCGAGTGCTGGGTGCGTGTCCCACGCCAGGATCTCGGGTCCTTTGCCGCGGCGATCACGGCGTGGAAGGGCACAAATGAAGGCGGCACGCAATGCCTGCTCCGCATCAAGCAGTGCTCTGACTGGCTCGGGATGATGGTGGGCACCGATGGCCAAGATCGGTTGTGGAACAGCTGAAGCCCCAAAAGCTTTGAGGGCTGTGCACAAGTCTTTGATCTACACGGGTATCTATGTGCTCGTCACTGTCTACCCAGCCCAACCGCGATTCAAGCGACATATTCCAGACGCCGGGGCCAATGCATTCCTGATGCTCCGAGCCCTTTGTCAGGCCCCCAATTTTACATCAAAGACGACATGAGAGAACTCTGGGCATACGCCTACGAAGTTGGTCAGCAAGCAGTCAACCGGACAGATGGGGTACGAGTCTCACCATGGGCTTGATATCTGGGTGAGGGACGGCGTCGAATTGCTCATATTTGAGCTTGTAGTCGGAGCGGATGTTGATGTAAGCTCCGCGGTTCTCCGTCGAGTCACAGTACCTGGGGGCAGAGAAGACTAATACGAGGACCCGTTAGATGCCAGGAAACCTCCATAGGAAATATGAGAAACACGTACCTGTGATGCATCGTCCGTCGTGCTGGACTTCGTAGCCATCCATGCGCACCTCGTGACTCCGGATGACTGCCTCGAGGCCGTTCTTCTCGCAGAATCGCTTGGTAATGTCTGGTCCGAACTGCATGCCGACGCCTCTCTTGCTGGGTCCTCGGCCTTCCTCCTCTTGTGGGTCAGTCCATAGCATCTCCATCATCAGGCCAGCTTGGCCCGGTTGCCGCTGGTTGTGTCTGTCCAACTTGCGAATGTCATCCAAGGTCACGTTATCGTCAGAGAACAAGCCGCCGTGAAGAACCAAGTACTTCTCTCCGACCAACGTCGCTAACGGCAAAGCAGAGAAACTCTCGGAAAACAGCTTGAAAACTCTGCATATCTAGTCAGCGAGTGTGTTGGTAATCTTCGCAGGACGGCACCAACCTTTCATTGTACTTTGCCTTGCACTCTCCCTCGAAGCCGTAGACGCGGTTCATGTCGTCCGTCTCATGATTGCCTCGGTTCAGGAAGAAGCCCTTGGGCCGCAGCCACTTGTATGCGTACAACAGCAGGGCAATCTCGGTCGACCAAGATCCTCGATCGACAAAGTCGCCGTTGAACAAGTACCAGTGCTTCTCATTTGGTGCCCCGTTGCGTCGGAAGAGCTCCATGAGGTCAAAGTATTGACCTGCGAGCGAGGTGTCAGTCAGAGCCAGGGGAGTTGTGCAGCTCCGAGTACTAACCGTGCGTGTCACCGCAGACGGTGAGTTGGACATCGTCGGGAATCTCCATCTCGACCATGGTCGCCTCCTCGTAGGCGATCTTCTTGATGGCGAGGATGATCTGGTAGACATACTTGCGATGTAACTTCTTGCCGTTCTTGAACCGCTCCGTCATGTCGTCGATGAACTCCTGCGTCATCTCGTCCTTGAGGCGCACACCATCGTAGTCGGCCTCTACGACCATGGAATCCAGGTCGAGACCCTCCGCTGCAGACGGCTCATCGCCGACTTCGATTGCCGCGAAGAAGGCCATCTGCCGCACGATCTTCTTGCATTCTTCCAACTTGAGCCTGGCATCCTTATTGCTCGGGTCCAACTTGACGCACTCCTTGAAGTCGTCGATCGCTTCCTTGGGTCGAAGGATCGCAGTACGGGCGAGACCGCGCCGGTAGAAGGCCTAGCAGAGACGCGAGTTAGACACCGGCCACCCCTGCGCGCAACTGGGTTCACCAACCTTGACCATCTTCGGGTTGAGGTCAAGCGCCTTTCCGGCGTCTGCAATGGCGTATCCATAGGCTTCGGTTTTGATGTATGCCTAAGCAGTAAAGAGAGTACCAAGTCAGTCACACGACCTGCGTGCCGGGGCCACCGCGCGCACGGCTCGCTCACCTGGGCTCGATTGGTGAAGAAGGTCGGCTCCTTGTCGTTGCGCTGGATGGCTTTGGAATAGAGGTCGACAGCGGTGATGAAGTCACCGGCCGCAAAGGCCTTGTTCCCCTTGTTCTTGAGGTCGACGGCTTCTTGCGACATGATGCTTGGTGGCTGGCGGATGTCGGCGGGGAAACTCGGGTTTCGTAGATACGACGCCGGTCGTCTGCGCCGCGGCACGTCCCTTAGAGGACTCGAAGGCTTCAAATAGCGATTGCCAGTACCGATTAGATAGTAACACAGCTCCAAGTAAATGACGTTTCAAGAGCGCCAGTAATAGCCGCAGGTAGGATGGAGTAAAGAGTAGTGACCAGGACGCTGCGGTAGTCTGCGTGGGAGTCGCGAGATCGGACAAAGAACGTCGAAGACTTTTGGTTGGACGTGGGGGAGGATCTAGGTTAGGTCGACTTGCAATTTCTACAGCGGCGGTTGGAATTGAAGATGACCTAGCCTGGAGATCCCCGCTGTAACTACCGCTGGGTCGCCGCCATGTGCCCTGTGGATGCCCTCCAGGGCCGTGGATGGTGCTAGAATCCGGAGCAATTTAGCCGCCCGTTCGGGAGGCGCTGCGATCGCTGATTGATACCAGCCAACAGGGGACTGCATATCGGTTAGTTGCATTGGTGGGGCGCATCCCTGTACCCTTGCACGTTGCCGCATAGGTTACCTGACCCAAAGCTTCAACATCAGTCATCGCCAGTTTCTGTCGCGATCATCCATTACCCGTCGCGCAAGACCAGCTCGACGCGCAGTCGTATGGCAGGGGGCTACTGACGAAACATCATGATCTAAGCGGACTCAGCGCGCAACGCCTAGCGCTCGCCGGTACCATGGACTCGAAACAGCCCGAGTCGAAAGCCCTGGTGCGGAAGAGGGCCGACACGGAGTTGATGCCGCCTCCTCCCCCAGTCAGGAAGATCAAGAGGCCCAGGAAAGTCTTGGATGAGGAAGAGTACACGGAAACCCTTTCGCAAATCATCGCGAGGGACTACTTCCCCGGCATCGAGGCGTCAGCCGTTCAGAACGAGTACCTGGACGCTCTCGAGTCTCTGGACGCAACATGGATCTCAGGTGCCGGCCGGAAGCTGCAGCAAGCCATGACACCAGGACGATCAAAAACACCGTTCGCATCCAGACCGTTTCAGGCCACCGGGCGGACCCCAACCACATACGTCGGGGACACGCCTGCCTCTGTGGCGTCAACGGCTGTTGTTGAGGAAAGGCCACGGCTGGGTGCCAACATGAGTCTGTCCAAGTTTCAGGCAACCTACACTAGCGAAGATAACGAGAGCTTCTACAAACTGGTGGACAAGCAGAACCAAAAGAAAGCAGACAAGAACGCCTGGCTGTGGAACAACAACAAACTCCCCTCCAAGCAGATGATCAAACAGAAGGAGGTTATGGACGAGCTGGAAAAGTCGCGAAGCCTGGTCGACGACGGGTTTACGCGCGATCGACTTGCCATCAAGGATACTGACGACCGGCCAGCGAGGCCTGATACTTGGAATGCAGCTCCGAGGAACGGCTTGATGTTCGAGCCGAGCGAGTTGGACGATGGTGTCGTTACCGTCGCACAGAAAGCCGAGGAAGCATCGCGAATGGCACCCAAGTCTATCGTGTACGAAAACACGAGGATACCGCAGCCACATATCCCCCAGAGACCGCCCTCGCCCACCGCGTCTTCGATCCGCGATGCCATAGCAGGAAAGCCACGTCAGCGAGATCAAGACTCCAGTGTCGCTGGAGGTGGTGAAACACCGAGGGTAAATGGCTACGCATTTGTCGATGAGGAAGACGATGAATGCGATGGCGCACAACCTCCCCCGACCATCAACCTGGGGCCTGGTGACATGTACAACCCCTTCAAGTTGCAGAAGCAGAGGATGAGGGAGTCGCTACATGAACGACTGGTCGACCGGATAGCGCAATCCAACAAGGAATCGTCGCGCAATGGGTTAACTGGAAAGGCCGAAAACCCTCAGGTTCCAAGGTTTCCAAGCAGTCCGCGCGTCTCGGGAGATTTCACACCTGCGGCCCAAAGACTGTTGAGCAAGATGCGCACACCGAGGGGGAAAACGCCTGGGAGCTCCTTCTCTCAGTCGACGCCCATGCAGCCGAGGGGCTCACTCTTACGGAGCGTCACCAGGTCCAGCTCAAGACGGGGATGACGGGTCGACCCAGGAGTTGGAAAGGAGAAATGACTTCGTATCCACGTACGCATTGATACCAGCCTTTTATTGGCGACTAGGCGTTGATTTCTTGGGTTGTTTTTTTGGGGAGTTCTTTGGACAGGCATGACTGACACGGTTTCGACAACGTTAGAAACAGGAACGATGAATATGTCTTCATTGGGCGACGACTGAAATTACGGGATGGATAAATCCTTCATCTTCTACACATCACGGGTGTTTCTTGCACAGAGGGCTCGAGGATCCTGGCATGGGCACAGTCAGAGCAGAGCGCCATGGTCACGGTGGTCGGAATTGGACTAAGCGGGACACAATACCCGCCTTGAGGCAAGCGGAAGCACTGCCGTCAAGGGCATTTCAAATATTAATCAAAACAAGTATAAGTTCTCCAGAGAATGCAAGCAAACTATTAGAAAAGGCAGGGGATTGCTAGCCCGTAGAGTCTTTTACTTCCCGAGTCCTGAAGCCGGTGCTCGCTTAGGTGCATACATACGTCAACGAAGGGATCGTCACATGCCGCTCTGCGGAGCATCTCTTTTTCAACCACCCACCTTTGCGACACCAATAATCGCCTCAAAACCCCCATAGTCGATGCGCGCTCGACGTTCCGAGGCCCGCCAGTCCTCATGAGGTTCGTGGACCTGGCGATTGACGTGGCGGCACTGCTCAATGCCTCGCGGTCCGTCGCGTCCAAGCACATTGCGCTGCGCAGCCGACAGCTCGATGCGTACACCAAGACCTCGAGCATTGCCGCGACGTGGAGGGAGGTGAAGCCTGCGGCCGCGCAGGGTAAGGAAAATGGTGCAGCTGCGGGTGGAGGTAGCAATCCGGGGAAGGATGGCGTCGAATCAACCCCGGAGCAGCACACGACACCAGGAAGAGAACGTGCCCAAGGTCGAGCCGCCACAGAATCAGGGTCAGTGGAAACGCGGTCAAAAGCGGACGCCAGAGGCTTGAACATGAACGGCACCGTCTCCACCAACTTTGCTACACCCCAAAAGCCGACTGCTGCGACTACGAAAGGCACAGAGGAAGAATTACATCTGCCCCCTGGCGTCGACGTCAATATATTCCACACAGCACGGGGCTCCAAGATATTGGAATCCCTACGAAAGAAGGACGGTGCCGAGTTAGGGAAATCGCAAGCTGGGGGTCCTGCGAAGGAACATCCTCTGCGGTACTGGGGGCAAAAGCGGCCCGTGGAGATCGACTACGAAACTCCAACTTCCAGAGCCAGCGATATCGACAAGGCGGCGGCGGCAACAGGAACAAGCCCTCCGCCAGCTGAGACACCCTTTACCCCCGAGCCACAAGTCGAAACCGCCCCTGTAGCGCAAGCAGACCCCAAGAAAGTAGATGCGGAAACTATCGACATCGCCAAGGAGTTGGTTGGGAGCGAGGCGCCGCGCACACCGGCATACAATCTACGGGAGTCCAAGGTGCCGGCATCGCGATTCAGCCGCTTGTGGAACTACGGAGGTCTTGCTGCTGGTATGTTGGGAGGCGCCATGACCGAGGGCGTCAGCCGGGCCTTTGGTGGCGGCGGCCAGGGGTCGGTGCTCCTCAGCGGAAAGAACATGGAGAGGCTAGTGGCCAAGCTCTCGCGCATGAGGGGCGCCGCCTTGAAGATGGGGCAGATGATGAGTTTCCAGGACTCCAAGATGCTTCCCGCCCCGATTCAGGAGGTCCTGCAACGGGTCCAGGACAGGGCAGACTACATGCCCGCGTGGCAGCGGGACCGGGTCCTCGTCAGCAACCTCGGCGAGAACTGGCGGGACTTGTTCAGCGAGTTTGAGGAGAAACCCATCGCAGCTGCGTCGATCGGGCAAGTGCACAAGGCCGTGCTCAAGTCCAACGGCAAGCGAGTAGCTGTCAAGATTCAGTTCCCAGGCGTCGCCGATTCCATCAACTCGGATTTGGACAACCTGGGCATCCTCCTCAACGCAACCAAGCTGCTGCCAAAGGGGCTGTACCTCAACAAGACGATTGACAACGCGAGAGTAGAACTGGGGTGGGAGTGCGACTACGAGCGCGAGGCCCAGTGCGCGAAGCGCTACAAGGAGCTCCTCCGAGGAGAGGAGGAGGTTTTCCTCACCCCGGACGTCCACCTCGAGGCATCGGGGAGGCAGGTCATCACCATGGACTTTATGGACGGCATCGGCGTCACGCGCGTCACCTCCTTCACCCAGGCGCAGCGCGACTGGATCGGCACGCAGATCATGCGCCTCTGCCTCCGCGAGATCACCGAGTTCAAGTTCATGCAGACGGACCCCAACTGGACCAACTTCCTCTACAACGCCGCGACCAACAAGCTCGAGCTCCTCGACTTTGGCGCCTCGCGCGAGTACCCCGGCGACTTCGTCCGCCAGTACGTGCAGCTCCTCGACGCTGCCTCGCACGCCGACCGCGATGCCGTGCGCGTCCTCTCCGTGCGCCTCGGCTACCTGACGGGCCACGAGAGCAAGGCCATGCTCGACGCGCACGTCGACTCGATCCTCACCATCGCGGAGCCGTTCCTCGCGTCCGCGCCCGCCGTGTACGACTTCCACGACCAGACCATCACCGAGCGCGTCAAGGCCCTCATCCCGCTCATGCTGCACGAGCGCCTCGCGCCGCCGCCAGAGGAGACGTACAGCCTGCATCGCAAGCTGAGCGGCGCGTTCCTGCTGTGCGCCCGGCTGGGCAGCAAGGTGCCGTGCAGGGATATGTTCGTCAACGCCCTGGAGAAGTCGGGCTACATCGACGGCGTGAAGGCTTAATGTATATCAGCTCAACTCGTTCACACGATGCTTGTACCAACATGTAAAAGGAGGGGACATTAAATGTAGAACAGACTCGCCGCCACTTAGACTTTTGACGGAGCTTGGTTAGTTTCAGCTATTATAGAGAGAACGGCTTAGACTGGGTATCTATCTATCGGGCGTCAAACCCCTATTCACAACATCCTACTGCAAGAACCAACCATCCCCCCCTCAGTGACGATTCGTCACCCGCTGCAGCGACCCCAACTCCTTCTTCTCCTTGCCCGCAACCTTCTTCCGCTTTCGCTCGATCGCCCGGTCCACCTGGCCCTTGCTCATGCTCTCGAACCGCTGCGTCAGCAACTGCTTCTTCTGCTCGCTCTTCTTGAGGTAGAAGGGCTTCTTGCCCTGGGCCACCAGCTCCTTCTCCTGCCTGCGGTGCTCGAGCAGCAGCTTCTCCTCCTCGTCCTTCTTCTTGCGCGCCTTGCGCTTGGACTCCATGGACAGCAGCTGCCGCTTCAGGTCCTCCTTGGCGTCGGCGTCCTTGGTCTTCTTGATCTGCGCGCGCAGGTCGGCCATCTCGCTGTCGCGGTAGTCGTCGAGGAAGGCGTAGGCCTTGCCGGCCTTGGACTCGTCCACTTTGCCGACCAGCGGGTCGAAGCGCGGGTCGCGGGCCTTGCGGCGCGTGTCGGCGAGGATCTCGCGGCGGCGGGAGACGGGCTTCTTGGAGGTTTGTTCCTGGGGCGCGTGCTTGGAGGAGCGCTTCGGCTTGGGCTTGTCCTCCTTCTTCTTGAGCGGGCGGGTAGTGTCTCTCAGCTTGTCTGTTTCTTCCGTGTCTTCTGTGCGAGACTTCTTTGATTTGCGGTCTAAAAGCGGGAGAGAGGCCTGCGCGCGGGCTAGAGCGCCGAAGGAGACGGAGGCGAGATCGACTTTAGGAGGCGCATCATCGACGGAGGATTCCTCAGACTAGGGAGATAAGTCGCTGTGCAGGGCAATTTGGGGGAACGGCTCTTCGTATACATACCTCGGATTCAGAAGCATCGTCTGCATCGCCAACACCCTCCTCGGATTCCTCATCCCCCGATGAATCCACCTCCGCTTCGGGCTCCGGCTCCCAATTCTCTTCCTTCCGGGCCCGCACCCGCCTCTCGAGCCCTAAGGATGGAAGCTTTCTCTTCGAAGACATGACTGCTTTGCTGCTGAGGACGATTAAAATACAGCGACGCTCAAAATGGATAGATTGACGTCTGATAGCTCTCATGCAGGTGTCCTTCCAGAATTTTGAAGCGGGAGCTTATCGATAGCGCCTCCGGGTTAGCCGCATAGGGGACTTGGGGACTTATCGAGGTATCGGGGCCCTTCAATTGCCTAATCGTCCATGGCATTCGCGAAAAAGAATCTTGAGCAAACCCGCAGCCATCATCTCGCCGTTGCGCCGTCAGCGTTTTGCCAATCGCGGCCCTTGATGTGGCTTCGGAGGACGTCTGCCCTTCTCAATCGTCACACGACGCGGGCACCGAAGCCGCGACACGATAAGAAGCAGCACCACTTTGACAGGCAACCTCGTCCTCACCGTCACCAGAGCGACCCTGGACAGAAGGGCAATGGACGTATTCCCAACCTGCAGCCTGCCACAGCGATGAACTACGCAGTCGGTGCAACTCACGTGCCATCTGCGGGACAAACCGACCCGTATTCGACATCCGCCGCGCTCCACGGCCACGCACAACATTTACCTCCCGCGATACCAGGTTTGAGCCTCCTCGAAGCCATGGCGCAAGGAGGGCCACCACCACCCAACGCGCTCGCGGGTGCCGCGAAAATGAATGCGAATGCAACCTCTTTCACGCCCGTGAACGTTCAGCCTGCGCCAAAGGGCAGAAAGTCCAAGCATGCGCTTCGCAAGGCAGCCGCCGCCGCCGCCCGAAACGCCAATGGCAGCGGCCAGCTATCGCAGAAGACTTCGAACGGCAGCACACCTCGGTAAGTCTGCGGTGCCTTCCTCTGTCGGCGCCTATCCGTCACCAACGCAAGCTAACGTTGGCCTTCAACAGACCCTCTTCCACTCCGCAGGGCGGCCGGGACGAGCGTGTCCCTCCCAGCAGCGAATCCGGCGGCATCCCCGACCCAAGTCCCCTCTACCTCGCCCAGGCCTTCGCTCCGCCCTCCACCCTCCCCGACCCGCGCCGCATCCTCGTCATCCTCGACCTCAACGGCACGCTCCTCTACCGCCCCACCCGGAAGCAGCCGACCAACTTCGTCGAGCGGCCGCACGCCCGCCGCTTCCTTGCCTACTGCCTCGATTCCTTCCATCTCGCTGTCTGGTCCTCGGCCCGCCCCGAGAACGTCCAGCACATGCTCGCCCAGCTGCTCACCTCGGAGCAGCGCCAGCGTTGCGTCGTCATTTGGGGCCGAGACCGCTTCGGCCTGTCTCAGGACGACTACGACTCCCGCGTCCAGTGCTACAAGCGCCTCTCCTCTATGTGGAACCACCCTGACGTCCTCGCCTCGCACCCGTACGCCTCACGAGGCGGCCGCTGGGACCAGTCCAACACAGTCCTCGTCGACGACTCCCCGGAAAAGGGCCGCAGCGAGCCTCACAATATACTCCCGATCCCTGAGTTCTCTGGCCTAAACAACGAGCACGTAGACGTCCTGCCTCAGGTCCACGACTACCTCAACACGTTGTGCTACCAAGCAGACATCAGTAGATTTATGCGTCAGAGCCCCTTCAACCTCGACCCAAACTACCAGTTGCGCCCTCCTCCTGGTCAGGAGGCTTGACGGTAGCAACGGCTGTCATGCCAAGACGGCGGAAATACCAAAGCACTGGAACTGCCATGACATTGAGATATGCTGCTTGCGTATCCACCACATTGCTCTTCATACACTTCTAATGATACCCACACACTTGCGGTAGAGGCAGACAAGTTGCACAGGCACAGGCACAGGCACACACCAAATTAAGGGCAGTCTTCAGAGGCTGGCTGCAGCAACTTGTTGCCAACTCAGTGTTCCTTATTTTTTGTCACACTTCACCATCGACAAATGAGACACTTTACAGCATCTGCGACATTACGTGCAAGCTGCCATCGTGAAATAAGTCCGTCAAGCATGCCTGTGATCGTAACTCATTCTCTTACTTCCCAAAACGTTTCAGCCATATACCATCGTCACTGTCATCCCTCCGGCCAGCAAGTCCACGCGCAAGCGCTTACTTGAAAACCTTGCCGTCGGCGTGGGGGTACTCCTTGCCCTCGACGATGACGGGCTTCTCCCACGACCACTGGGCCTCGAGGAACTCGCGGTCCTCGGCCTTCTTGGGGTCCAGCTTAGTGAACTTGTAGCTCTCGTAGTCGGGAGCAACGTCGAAGACGGGCTCGAACTCCTGGCCGCGGATGACGAAAGCACCCTGAATGACGGAGTCGTTGCTGACTCCGTAGACGGAGGCACAGCCGAAGATGTACTTGCGAGAACCCTCCAGACGAGTGTTAAAGCCACCGATGAGGTTGTTCGACATGAAAGTCAGGGTGAGCTCATCGTTGTACTTGTAGTCGCAACGCCAGATGGAGTAATCCTGCTCCAGAGGAACGTTCTCCCAGAACCACTTCAAAGCCTCGGGAGTCTCGTTGTTGGAGTAGTGTCGCTTCCACTCATCAAGGGCGAAAGAGCTCTTGGGCAGGGCCTCGCAGGGGTGCTTGGGCTTGGGAGCCTCGGCAGGCTCCTCGGCCGCCGCCGCTACCGGGGCGGGCTTGGGGGCCTCCTTGGGCTGCTCAGCCTTCTTGGGGGGTGTGTTGGTGAGGGCAGGCTTCTCAAGGAAGTCGAGCTTCTTGGCAACAGCCGAGTAGATGGGCTGGTTAACAACAGTCTCGTACCAACGGGTCACGGCCGGGTTCTCCTGGCGCCACTTCTTGTCGAAGAAGTACTGGAAGCCGCGGTAGAGGAGAGCAGCGCAGAAGAGGTCGGCCAGAGTGATGCGCTCGCCAACCAGGTAGGTGTGGCGAACGAGGTGCTTCTCAACGACGCCGACGGCCTTCAGGACAGCCTTGGAGGCGTCATCGACAGACTTCTTGTTATAGGTGCCCTTGCCGATGAGGGGTCCGAACCAGTTGCCCAGGTTAGGGACGATCTCGGAGTTGAAGAGGGACATCCACTTCAGGATAGAGGCGTAGCTGGTTGTACTGTCAGTTCACTTGTGCGTAGATTGTAGGGATTTGACAAGACATACTCCTGCTTGGTCTTGCCGAGAAGGGTGGTCTTCTCGTTCTGGGAGGTGACTGTCAAAAAGGTCAGCACGTCTTGAGCTTTGCAAAACAGGACCAAAAATGTTGCGAAGGCAAGAGACGGCGTCAGAAGTTAGACATTATCAACACAATGTGTTCAGACAGGGATAACTGTATAAATAAAAGGCTTGTTCATCACGCGAGAGCGTCCCCGAAGCGGGGCAAGAGAAATAGAGCAGAAAACTGTGAAATTGCAAGGCTGGACGTACTGTAGATGGCAATGGCGATGCACTCGGACAGTGCATATCCGTCCTCGCCAATGAAGGAGGGGACCTTGCCGAGCCCGTTGGCCTTGAGGTGCTCGGCGCTGGGCTTGGTGGTGTCGGCCTCAACAATCTTGAGGTCGAGGTTGTTGGCCTTCGCGACCGCCTTGATGGCGGTGGAGCGGGGGTTGTCCTGCGAGGTGAGTCAGTCAGCTGTCTGCGATGACATTTCGCAGCGGCCTGCAGAGGATTGAGGAGGAGGAGGAGCTTACCGCAGTGGTGAAGAGAGTGCCGAAAGCCATCTTTCTGGATTGTTCAGTTGATCAACTGGACGGGGTATTACAAGAGGAGGTTGTGATGTGGAAGAAGCAGCAAGATGGGGGCCCTGAGGAAATTTTTAACGAGAAGGCCAGCTAGGAGCGGGCTGGACCCGCGCGACAAGTGGCTTCCCAGGTGCGAACGGTGGCTGGTGAGTGGCGGATGCCGGATCTTATCTCCACGTGACTACGAAGAAGACCGACCTGCTGGCGCGACAGCTTTGGGATTTTCTGCGACGTCACGAAGTCCGCAGACGCTCGACGTCGATCCGTGTCTGCGAACCTGCGACCTCTGTCGACACACGGCCATCACAATGGCAACACTTGCGAGCGGCCTCCGGCATCTCAGGTGTCAGAGGCAGCTCACGAACACTCAATGGCACCAAGCTGTCTGGCGGCGATGGAGCCCCCAGGTCTGCATCCGGGCCGTTTCGACCGAATCATCAGCTGGAAACTCTGATTCAGGGGCAAATGCCATGGTGGAATCTGTTCAGATCCCCTACCAAGGCATCACACACGCTCGAACTGTGCCGGCGACCCCATCCTACTTCTCGAGGGAGCCCCAATTCAACGACCTCTACATCCGCATCTCGAATCTCTTGACCAAGTACTACCACCTCCCGACAGTATCACCCGGCGAAGCGCCGCAAGTCCCCTGGACCAAGCTGGACGAGATGCGTTCGCAAATGGGAGAGCCCATCAAGGCCTCGCACTATGCCAAAGTAATACGGGTGGCAAAGCGACTCAACCTCATCGAGCCAACCCTCCGACCGGCCGAGGTCAAGATCGCCCTGCAGGAGTTCGCACGAGACATTAACCCGTTTCTCAACATGCCGAGCCTGCTCACGATCGACAAGTTTGGTCGCGCTGTTGGAGTCGGAAAGAGAAAGGAGTCGACTGCCCGTGCGTTCGTTGTCGAAGGCACCGGGGAGGTTCTGGTGAACGGCAAGCCCCTGAGCGAAGCGTTCGGGCGAGTCCATGACCGCGAGAGTGCTGTCTGGGCGCTGACGGCGACGGAGAGGCTTGACAAATACAACGTATGGGCGCTGGTGGAGGGAGGTGGCACGACGGGTCAAGCAGAGGCTCTCACGCTCGCAGTCGCGAAGGCTTTGATTGCTCACGAGCCAGCTCTGAAGACCGCTCTAAGGAAAGGTAAGATCTCGATTCACCATTGCTCTCGACTCAAGCACCAAGCCACGTGCTAATTTGATTGCCCATCAGCCGGATGTATCACGAGAGATCCGAGAACGGTCGAGAGGAAGAAACACGGCCATCTTAAGGCCCGCAAGATGCCTGCCTGGGTCAAGCGGTAGAGCAGGGGGTCGTATGACTTGCACAGTGGGTTACGAACAAAGTTGGGGCGAAGAGTGCGTTTAGAGTGTTCGCGGAACTGGATGAATCAGTTACTGCTGGGACGTGGGCAGGTTGTATCATCAAATATATCATGTCCTGTGTACGAGTACTACGCACGAGTAGTTGTAATGTACGAGTAGAGACTCAGCATATCATCCCCACTTCCTTGGAGGTGGTAGGACCCAAGCAATGCAGCCATGCCGTCACCAGGCTCACCCAAAGGCATTTGCTCGGGGTGGACAGCGAGAGTTCGGCGCGAGGTCGTTTCGTTGGAGCGAGCAAGGCCACGTTCCTCCCACGACAAAACGTGGCAGCCACGCTTGCCAGCTTGCCAAGGTCGCTGTCCGTGCAGAGGGGGGTGGGGTCGCGGAGCTGACTTTATTAGTCGAGAGTCGAGACGATGTGGGAGCCGATCATGCGCGAAGTGATGGCGAGGCTGATGAGCTAGCTAGGAATATAAGCGAAAATGACCGGGATCGAGGGCGTTAGCAAGGCGCATAAAGGCGCCGAATGCCATAGTTGGACAAGTTATGCATGACCTTGTTATGCGGAGGCGACGATGCCTCGCGATGGCGTTTCAATTCGATCGGGCATGCCGAGCCTAGCGGGCGTATCAGCGCATTGACGTTCTAGCCCGGGGTAGTCTGTACTCGTATTAGGGCAGTCTTCTAGAAGAACTTTGACGTTGCGGCCCAAGAAGTGTTTCCTCGAAACAGCCGTGTCGTCTCGGGTTGACGTGATCAAGATTGCGCTGTTTCACCAGACGCACCATGTTCTCAGCAAATGGCAGAATGCCGGGTTGCCGATGAAGTCGATGACAGCGCTGCAAGGCGCTTCATGCGCGCGTGTGTACGAAGTATAGCCCGCATGCAAAACATAGGATCGCCTCGGGCGTACGGATGAGACGCGATCCTGGTTTGGAGGGAAGCGGCGTGTCCTGGCGATGATTGCTGCATGCCGTCGGGGGTCGAGGCCGAGGACGAGGCCAAGCGCAGCGCAACGCAGCGCCGCGCGCAGACGGGCCCGAACTCGGAACGGGTGCTCGCGTGGCCGAGAGCCAGTGGGGGGGTGGTGGCACTCGAACGCCAACTGACGACGATCGTCCATCTAGTGCACGTCAACATGTTCATGCTGGGCCCGCAAATGAGGCTGAAAAGGGCCGACAAATCCGTCTCGACCGGATACCGGAGACCGGAGACGTGCAAGTGCGAGATCCAGAATACATTTCGTAGAACGTGGATCGCCCGCGGCCGGCTCAAAGTTTGAAGTCGGTAGTCGACGATAGTCGCTCCTCTTCATCAGCCGCCCCGCTTCGACCTGCGTCGGCGGCCGTCGATCATGCATTCGGAAGGCTTCCAGTTGGTCAATGGATGCCGCTGGGCCAGGCTCGGTGATTGGGCACCAAGCCTATCTCCAGGGGCACAGACAGCCCGAAGCGTGCCTATGCGGCGCTGATGATGGCGCTGTAGTTGGAGGCCAAGGCCCGAGAGGCGCCAGCATGACCCGATGGCCATGCGCGTCAATGGCGCCGCGCAAAGGGGCCCTGGTCTGCTGAGGCCGCGAGGCCGCGTAGCTGCAGCCTGGTTCAGGTACCGGTACTGGGCCTTTTTAGCGGCGAGCGCGCGTGCGCGTGCGCTAGTACGAGTAGTTGCGTAAAGCTGGTGCTTTGGACAGCCAGCCAATAGCTGCAGCGGGTTCCCTGGCGGGGGGGCGCAAGATTCGACGCCATCTTCATCATCGCCGTTGGGCATGTTTCTTCGAACAAGACTCCAGGTGGCAGTCAGCGGCAGTGACAGTGGCAGTGGCAGTGAAAATTACTACTGGGAGGGAGAAAGAGGCGGGAGCTGTCTGTAGTGGCAGGCACGACTTCCTATGATGACACGTGAGCGCAGGTCACGGGCAAGTTCAACGCACGATAAGAGCCACTGTCCATCTGTCCCGCATCTTCCGCTGTCTGTCACGGCAGGTAAGAAAACTTCCTTGTCCTCTGGCCCAGAGGGAAATCGCATTGCTAAGAAGCCAGTGACTGAGCAGAGCAGAGGCTTACGGCACCGCGAGTATTGCGAATTCGTCTGTCCTTAGCACGACGTCTGGCAGCCAGCCCCGCTCTCCTGGCGACTGACGCCGTCAAAGGTTGTGTCCAACAGCCTCGCGCCTCGGTGCGCGGTGGGACAACCGCCTCGCAGTCAATATCGAATGACTTAGCTGCCAGCCTGCTACTCCGTACAGCTTGTTTGTCCCTTATGCAAGCGGGCCTTTCCCAGGCTGGCAACTGTGGCCTCGTGGCCGTGCCTGAGCTCCGACAGTGTTCGGAAGAGACTCAGTCAAACCAATCGTGGGCCTTGCAGCCAGATGCTGCGAGATCGTCCCTGATTGGTAAAGCGCTGCAGGCCCAGAATGGCTGTTCCGCTCCCCTTTGTGGCGTTCTCTTTGTCTGGCAAACTCGCGAGTCGCGATGCTCCAAATCTACTCCGTAGCCCTCGTCGAGAGAAATTAACAAGCTGACATGGTTCAAGGCTCTCCACACACACTGAATCGCATCTCATCCACCAACCGGCAAGGCTTGCAGCGCGCAGTGGTGATTGATCCCCGTCGCCGGTCGGCCGTCAGTGACCTCTCGTCGCCACGGGCTAGACTCGGGGTTTTATTGTAAGGCGCCGGTACCGTTACATGGTCGAGCTGCCGCCCGCTGCCGCCGTCGCGTCTTGTTCGGGCGGTGGAACAACCCCTGCCTGTTCCTGGCCTTGAGGCTTGGGCAGCTAAGTTGTCCGTTTGATTGACAGATGCCGCTGCATCCCTTCTGCCGCCGTTCCATGTCACCGCTGAATGGCAAGCCCTCGATTGGGCATCAGTCAGTCGACCAGCGCGTCAGTCATAATCGGCTGCGTTGATCAGGTCATTTCGCACTCCAGCCACGACTTAGCTTTCCTTTGCCCCTTGTCCTGGTCGCTCTTCCTCCACTCCCTTCCCGCCGCCTCCATGGTTGAGTGTTGAAACCCTTTGGATGCGGTGGGCTGCCGCTGCTTAAGGGTTCCGGCCTGATTTCCTTTTTCCTCTTTCTGCTTTCCTGTCAGGGGGCTACCGGCCAATTGATTCGAATGTCTTAGATCCTCAGTCGGCCTGTCTTGCTTCTGCCAGTCCCGCCGATTTGCGTTTTCAGTCCCCCGATCAGCTCCTGGCCGCTAAGACACGAAGAGGATAGACGCCATCACTTTCATTGATTCGCCCAGTGGCATTCAATCCCAGGCTCTCGGGACGCCTAGTCGTCACGCTGAGCCCTTGGCTTCGCGCAGGTCTGCCTCCAAATCTGCAACGCCAACGCCTCCCCCTCGCTACTAGTCCTAGTCCTGTGCATACGATGCGTTGGGAGCCACCTCCACAAGTCCACAGTGTGGCCAAGGCACGCGCCGCGACGGCAGCGCAAGTCACAACGTACGAGTGCTCGTAGCTGCTGATCTGCGGTTGTCACAAGCGCTCCGACCCTCCGCCTCGTTCGGCTGGCTCGAAAGCTTTTCTCCAAGCCAAGGCCAGCTCAGCCACCTGGAAGGGTATGATGCCCAATCACGGCCAACTCGGCAGCCCGAGCAATAAACGCGGCCGGGGTCTTGTCTCAAGTGGCGGTATCCCAGCCATCACCTCCCCAGAGGCCTTCGGCCTACCGACGCTGGACGTACCTACCCGGTACGCCGTACATAATTACTCGATACCAAACTTAACCCCCCTCCCTTCCCCCCTTCTTTGCTGCACCTCTATTACTGCACACCCCCTTCTCGGTGAGCAGGCAGCCCAAGCGACGTCCATTCATAGCAAGCCCCATTCATTCCTCCCAAACAAGGTGTACCAAGTCCGGCCCTACATGATACCTCACGGGCTGTAGCAGCTGGGGCAGATGCCTAACACGACAGGAATGGGGTACTGCCGGTGAAGGCGTGGCCAAGCAGGTGCCAGTGCGCCGGAACAGACGTGCCTGAAGTCGTATCCTGCGCCATCCGTAGCTTCCCACCAGCTGGCGGTGACGCATGAGTGAGCACGCTCCTTGTTTCTGTTAACCCCCCCCCCCCCCCCC
>JALHBX010000657.1:0-13401 GCA_024340025.1 Tolypocladium tundrense | reverse complement strand
CCCCCCCCCCCATCTGGACGCAGCTGTAGGCAAATCACCATCGTCTATCCTTGTCCCACCAACCACGAAGACAGGTGCCTCCTCTCACATCCACCACCAGCATGAGCCGTCCAAGCCACGATCCTCACAAAGACCAGTCGACGGGCTCCTGCCGAGCCCGACTCCAGCCCAGAGGCGCTCCACGCGGCCGACGTCTCACCAAGGTAGGCATGCCATGAACAATGGGGGATGCCACAAGTCTCACGTTAGATGAGCAGCTCATGCCCCCAGCGCCCGTCACTCTCTCGTCTGCCGTCACGACATGGCAGCATGTGCGTACCCTGGACCACTAGGGCTACCGGTTGCCTCGTCGCCGACATCGGCTGCCATGGTTGATTACAAGGCCGAAAATACAAAAAGCTTTGTGCTTGGTTAGTATTTTGGAGCCAAATCCTCTCGATGTTGTGGCTTACATTGTTGGTTGCGGCAATGGCGATGCTATCCTCGAACGGATGCCAGCTCATGTGCAGAATCTTCTTGTTAAAGTCGATCTGGTCCGCATCCGTCTCCTTGCGCATCCTCTGGGCACCCCCGGCCGGGCTGCCGGCGCGGGAACCGTTCTTCTTTCCCCCGTTTGTCGTCGGGCTCGTCGACGCGTTGATGGGCGTGGGCACCCCGACCTTCTTGGCCTTGAAAGCTGACTTGTCTGCCTGGAGAACGACCTCGACTTCCTTGTCTGGGTCTGAAGGATAGATCATGAAGTTGTTGTTATAGCTTCCTGTCATGACGTTCTTGGCGTCGCCAGAGAAGACGACCTCGAATTTGTCAAAAATGCTATCATTCTCGTACGTGTCGCACAGCCGCGGCCGCAGATGCTCGTGGATGGGTATTGTCTTGACGGGCTGCCGCTCCATGTTGATATCCCAGATCTTGACGGTGAGGTAGTCGCGGGACAGGATGTACCGTCCATCGTAGGAGAAGCGAACGTCGGAAATGGACGAGATGATTTCCGAGAAGAAGGACCGCGAGGATGGGTCTTCCTCCTGCTCAAAGACTGTGCGCGTGGTCAGCCTGGGGGGGAGAGCTCAATGGCGAGGAAGAGGAGGGTAGGAGTGTTTAGGTGCAGGGGTAGAGTCAATGGGGACAGCGTCGGGCAATGGGGTATATATTCAACGGCAAAGGAAGGCAGGCAGGCAACGTACGTTTGGCATGTTGGTCGCACAGCGCGCTCTCGCGCATGTCAGCGAGCTTGATGGTGCCCTTGGAGCTGGCGTACATGAACCAGTTGCAGCTGAGAGGGTGGAATTCAGCAGCGGTGATAACCTCGGTCAGCTCCTCCATGTTGGCGGGCTTGATGTCGACAATATTAAAGCTCTGATCTTGTATGTTGAGGTTCCAGAGATTGATGCGCAGGTCGTCGCTGCTGATGAATGTCTCGCCATCGCTGTTGACGGAGATGCTGTTGATGTGATAGGCGTGGGCGTTGGCGTAGGTTCGGCGGGGCACAGCGGCGACGACGGTGTCGTGGTGTGTCAGGCGCGGCAGCTTGAGGTCTGCGGCGTTGCGGAAGTTTTGGGACGTAGCAAGGGGTCTTGGAGCTCCTCCACCACCGGCGACGTTGGCAGGCGTGGCATCGTGGGAGAGGTTGTTCTCGGCTACGACCTTGAGCGACTTCTCAAACACCTTCCATAGTTTGATGGTCTTGTCGTTAGTGGACAGCAGGTAGTGGGAGGCGTTTTGCCGGCGGCACCACTTGATCTTGTTGATCTTCTCCTCGATTTCGAGCGACTTGAGGTAGTCGAACTCGGGCTCATGAGACTGGAACTCGGTGTGGAACTTGTACTCGCAAGACTTTTTCTGCACGAGAGCACGTCAGCGGTGAGGGCCGCCACAGTGGCAAGCAGCGAACGCACCGTCTCGTTTCGCTCGAATAGAACAACCCGACCTCCCTTGTCTCCCGTGGCTAGATAGTTTCCTGTGTGATCAAACTCGACTGTGGAGATGATGTCGGCTGTGGCGGTGGCAGCAGATGTCAGCAAGCCGGGGTAGTCTCTGGGGTGTCGCAGGTGTGCAGTGGAGGCGGATTGCGACGAACCTTCGGTGATGTCCTCGACATCGCCTTTGTCGCCGAAGCACCTGCGAGGTGTCATGTCAGCAGCAGGCACGGACGCGGCAGGCCGGGGGGCAGCGAGGCCGCGCGACGTACTGGGTGAACTTCCACGTGGGCGAGTTCGCCTCGCTGTCGACCATCTTGGTTTGCAGCTATAGCGAGAGGGGGAGGTGAGGGCGGAAAGCGGCGGGCAGGCGGGCAGGCGAGTAGGCAGAGCACGCGAGACGAGACGGTGACGCGGGGGGGGGGCGGCGTCGTCGACGAGGTCGCAGGTCAGGTCGGGTCGGGACTGTGGCGGGCTGGACGGAGGAGGCGGCGTGCCGTGCGGGCGTGCGAGCGAGGCGAGACGCAGCTCAGCGGTCGGGCGGGTCGTCGACTGTCAGGTCTGATCTGGCCAGTCGAGGCGAGTCGAGTCGAGTGCTGCCTTGCCTTGGCTGTCGAGCGAGATGGCAGATGCAGACAGATGCGGGATGCGGGTGCGGATGCGGCTGTGGATGTGGACGGGGGGAGAAGAAGGGTGGATGATGTCGTCTGGCGCCGTGGTGGTGGGCCCGAGGGCAGCTCTCCCACAGCACCTCAGCACCTCAGCACCTCAGCACCTCAGGCCGCCAGCAGCTCCAGCGCCTGCAAGTGGTCAAGGCTGAGGCGAGGTGGGCTGGGCTGTTGGAGAGGTACCGGGTGGGTACCTGCCGCAATGCGCCTGTGCGCTGCCCGAGAGGGTATCTCTGCGTACTCTGTACCGGGTGCCTGCCTTTCTCTCTCTGCCACAACATGGCAAGGAACTCGACGTTACACCGCCGGGGTATATTGTTGGGCACGCGCAACCAGAGTCGCAGGCCGGCCGCCGGTCAAGATGCGATAGGATGCTGCTATGCTCGCGGTACTTGCAGTGCTCCGTTGGCCGGTGGCGGGGTCGGTGCAAACAGCGCGCTTGCCAGGTACCTTATCTTGCTTATCTGGAGCAGAGCACAACCGCGTGAGTGCTGCAGGGTAGGTGCAGTATCTAGTGGTGAGCGAGCATGGACCGTTTCATCCAGGTCCGAAGTTATCCATCTCATGATGGCGATATCCGCGTGCATGATGGCGTTGCGAAAGCCGTCTACTGGGCTCGACTTCTGGCTACCTTGTTCTGGGAATGCCTGTCAGCCGCCACACAATGATGGGCAGCCGTGGTGTCGGCAAGCAAGGTAAACAGTCACATGCTGCGAGGCGGACAAGAAAGGTGGGTTCCCATGAATTAGCACTCGCCGAGGAGGTGGCCATGTACTTTGACAACACAGCGGGCACCTATTCCTGACATCTCATCTCCATCGTCAACATACCAGCAACACTGGCCAGCGGGCCTTTTCCAATACGCAGAACCAATCCCCGCTGGTGAAGCGAGTCCCGCCAGAGCAGCGGCCGTGCAGCACCATACAGTGACGCCCAAGGCTTGAGCGATGGATGGGGATCAAGGCCGCGCCCAAGGCCGTCAGGGCGGAGACAATCGTCCCATCCGGGATAACGGCGGCGGTACGAGTAGCAACAACGGCGGCGAGGGCAAGGACAAAGGGAAGGCGCGAGACAACAACCCTTCGATTGTTGATCGCCTACAGGCCTCGGGCAAGCTGGCATTCAATGCCATTACAGGAAGCAACATCGACGCCATGCCCAGTGCTCTGCCGGGACAAAAGGCCACGGCCAGCTCCAGTCGGCCGCCAGCAATGCTCGGCGAGGCATCCTCATCCGCATCATCAGAACGGGTAGCAACCAGAATGGGCGCATCGCTGAGGGCGGGTACGCTTACAGATAGCTCATCCGGGGACTTCGACTCCTTCATGAACGGGCCGCCCGATCACGGTGACCTGTTCGCAGAAGGACAGCTACAGAACCAGGCCCCACGAGGGCCGCACGGGTCAGTTGCAGAGCAAGAGGCGTCCGACGGCGCCGCCGTGGTGCAGCTCCTGTCACTCCCCGACGACCCGGCAGACGTGATGCCGCCGGAGGAGGAGGATGATAGGCTTTCGCCTACCGAGGCGGGGCGGCTTCGGGAAGCGCTCTTCGGCGGCGGCGGCAGTACAGGCAGTCGAGCAATCGCCTGGGACCAGCTCCTTAACTTTAACCCTGACTTTGTCACCCGTCCAGATGCGATATCCTCGGCCGATGCGCAGCTCCACATGGGCACCGCGAATGTTTCTGTCGCGCAGAGCATCTGGCTGCAGCAGTGGAGCGACGTTCTCTCGGCTTACACCGATGAGGTTTGGGGGGACCTGGGTCCCCTGGCATCAGAGGCTAGGCGCGAGATTGGCCATTTGGCAGGCGAGGAGTCCGCGACCCTTGGCCAAGAGGGCAGCGAGACGAGGGCGCTGGGCCGACTGCGACTTATACTCGCCCACGTGCGAGGGTACCAGTGACAGAGAATACCGGGGTTATCGGCTCGTGTATAGTCGAGAGCCACTGCGCTTTTGCCCACGCGATGTATATAAATGACGGCGTTGCACTTTATGCAAGGCAACGACGACGTATGAAGTATTCCGTACGGAGATGATGGGTCGACAGTCCATCCAAGAGGCTGACGAGATGCACATGGAGATGGAGGGGTCGAGAGGGGCATTGTTCCCGACAGGGGTTGCTCGGCCAACCGCAGCCAGCTGAATGACATCATCCAGACACGCCGAACTGTGCTGTGCTGGACTGGACAGGCTTGCAGTGCGCCAAGCAAGCGTGGCCATCCACGGGTTGCATCCAATACCAATGCATGATGAATGGCGGGTGGGCTCTCCGGTCTCCCACCGCCATCTCGGCTGAGGCTTCCGGCTGCCAATTTTCATCCACGCACCGCACCACAGCACTTTGACGCTTACCTTGAAATACCGCCTCAACACGATCTCACACCGCCACCCCAGTCGCATTCCAGTCCTTGCGCCGTCCGCAATGGGCAGCAGGCTCAACATCGTCCTGGTGCTCACCCTCGCTGGGTTGTCCGCGATGTCGCAAGCCGCGGACTCGCCCGCGCCAGCGACGTACGCCCCGGCTGCGACAGCCTTGTTGTTCGCGAGAGCGCAATGCCCTGCCAATACCTTCCCGTGTCCGACGTCCCTGGGCGCCGCCTTCAAAGACGTCTGCTGCCAGAACGGCCAGACCTGCGCGCTCGATGCCAAAAATGACCCGGCGTGCTGTCCCTCGGGGTGAGTACCTTGCCCATCGATTCGAGAGCCTCCGAGGCAGCGTCCCCGAGGCGAGGTTCCTGACATGTTCGCTGCAGAGCGGTCTGTACCGGAACCGCGCCGGCGACGGCTCCGGCCGGAGGCGCAACTCCCGTGGTGTCGTACGTGCCCAACTCATACTTTTCCTTCCCCTATGCGGCCACGACGTTTGGCAACAGCGCCTCGTGCGCTTCGGCCGTCAAGGCCTGCTCAAGCAACTACGACGCCTGTGTGACGGGTCTTCAGGGCAGCGGCGGCTATGGGGTGACCATTGACGTGCCGGGCGGCAGAGGCACCACAGTTGGCGGCATCGCGGGGAACCTTGGGCCCTCAGCCACATCCATCTGCTCCAGCCTGAGCTCCCAAGCGTGTTCCAAGCTCGAAGCGACCAAGTGCGAATCCTTTGGCAACGGGTCTGGAGCGAGCATCGCCCGCCCGCATCGCTCACCCGTGCTGGCACTTGTCGCATCACTTGGTATGGCCTTGCCCTTGTTGGCTGAGGCATGGCCCTGAGTCCGACCGCCTGCCCCGTCAGTGGGACGAACAAACGAACCGCCGTGTCACTGGCCTGACAGTTCAAAGTCGAAGCCGACCTCGACCCTGGCGAGAACGAGAACGTACTCGACCAGCCCAGCCGGCCGCAGGGATATCCAACGCCAACTCAGAGGAAGCCAAAGACATCGAGGAGCAGAGACTAGAACGAGCGACTTGTTGGACCAATGCTTTTCAACAGGGGTTGCATGGCACGACTGATGAAGACGCGGGGCGCATCGTAAGAGCGAGCCGGGGTATGATGATTGATGACTTCATGGACCAGATGACGATATGTGCTGGACAAGGTTTCTGGCGACTAATTCGACTAGCATCGCAACGATATGCAGTATGGAAGGGAGCTACAGCCATTCTCAACGTGGAACATAAAGCTCGAGGCTATGCTTTGAGCGGGCGACGGCAAATGGCCACCGTAGTTCTAGGCTGGGCTGGTGTTCGCTTAATGTATCATGCCTATATATTTGAACAAGAGCTCATCGCACGTCTGCGAAGGAGAACATTCTGGCTAGAGCAGACATGGACGGCACTGACTTGAACAAATAGCCCCAGCTAACCACTCCCGAATTGAAGCAATAAATCCTTCGTGTCCCTCACCGCCTCTACACCGTGTCGTCGATGGGTCAAGCTTGACAATAACTTGGCTCCTACTCCTTACCCAGGCTTCACGTGCCCGTAGAGAGTATGTCGCACAAAAAGTCCTTGAGAGTCGAATCACGGTGTCCATCTGGAGACATTTCCCCGCCGAAATCCGCCTCCAAGAATCGTCTGGCCACGGACTCAGCAACTTCCAGGCGCCGTTCTTCTTCCTGTGACAGTCTGGCACATGAAGAACCCAGATCCTCGTTGCGACTAAGGAGCAGGGATATTGCTTCGGCACGATCGACGACGACACTGGGCACTCCATTCAGCGCTGCACACCGACCGCCAAAACTCGAAGAGCTGTGCCCCTGTGCTAGCTTGAAGAGGTATGTTATCTGGTCCTCGACCCGGTCGGCTTTCCAGTCCATCCTCACATCCATATGGCCGAGGAGAAGCCCCGCGTGCCTGCTTAGATAGTGGCCCTCGAAGAGCTCATGAAAGTGCGTCGCTACCAAGAGTCTCGGAGCCTGCACGCCCAAGGACAGAAAATGATCCAGTACTGCGGCGAGTAGGCCAGCTCCGTCGTCTGGGTTAGTACCCTTGCCGAACTCATCAATGAGTACCAGACTCTGTCGAGTCGAACACCGCATCGCCTGCGCGACTTGCTTGAGATCGATGGCGAACGCACTCTCAGTCCGGCACACGCTCTCCCTCGTCGAGATCCGCGTTAGGATTTTGTCTGTAATGCCAACAACGGCTCTCTCGGCTGGTACAAAGCTGCCAATGTGCGAAAGATACACAATGATGGCCACTTGTTTGAGATAGATACTCTTTCCGGAATGATTTGGACCGGTCAGAACGAGCATTTGTGCGGGTTCGAGCCCCTCTTGGCGAGACGTTTCGTGCCCGTCGCAAAGGTCAGTGTTATTTGGCACAAAGGAAGGGACCACGAGCTCTTGTAGGGGATGGCGGCCGTTTTCAATCTGGATAATGCCTGCCTTTGTCATTTGCGGTGCCGTCCAATTATATTTTTCGGCTCCGATGGCCAGCGCCAGCATTGCATCAAAGTCACCGCAGGCATCCGAGGCAGTGGTGAGTGCATCTTCATGCTCCAGAACGGCCGTGGCGAGGTGATGAATGATTTCAACTTCCCTGTCTGGAAGGTGTCAGCTTTCTCTGGGTTGTCATAGGGTGAACTTGCCTCCAATTTCACAGTACATGTCGCCATACTGTTCGTCAAGCTCCTTCATATGGAGGTTCTTGTAGCACACTGCCCCATCTGCCGTAAATAGCTTCTCCCATCGTTCACCGTCACCTCCCTCGCCCTCATATTTACCGTTGCCGGTGTGGGGGTCTAGTTCGACGACCATGAGGAATCCAAGCTGGGGCAGGAATATGCACGATCGAATGTACTGGCAAGCCCACTCTGGCAGCTTTTGGTTGACTAGGTTGACCACTTCTGTTAAGAAGCTACCCATACCATCATACTGTCTTTTGAGCTCATCTAGGTGGGCATCAATACCGGCTTTCACTGACGAGCGTCGCCGAGATTCGGATTGGTCAAAATCGATGGTTTTATTAATCATGTCGCCCACGGTCATCAGTGCAGATTGATGGACGCTCATGACAAACTGCAATGACTTAGCATCGTCTCCCACGACATTGCGGAGCAGAAATAGTTCAATACTTGCCTCGCGGATTGTGCCAACCGCTTCACTTCCAAAAAGCGTGCCAATTACCTCCCGGAGCTTCAAAGTCTGCGATGCGAATCGCCTCAGGGTAGCCCAGACGCCTCTGTCAAACGAGCGCCCAGTTGATGGAAAGTCGATGCCTTTGCGCAGCTGGGAAATTGTTGTTCTCACGTTCCGAATCTTGCGGAGTATGGAAGTAGCCTGTGTGGTCTTTTCCGCATTTTCCGGACGAAGGAGCAGGGCTATCACACGCTGTCTCTCTGCTATAGTGTCCATATCCACTGTCGGACGGATCATTAGCTGCCGTAGGCACGTTCGCCCCTGGGGTGTTGATGCTAGATGATGAAAGAGACCATAGATGGAGAGGCTCTCCTTCGCGCCAACGCCGTTAGGGTCTGGCCCCCAGATTTGACTGTTGGGGTGAAGCTCAGAGTGAACAATCTGTAATGACTGAAGAGTTTCCATATTGACAAAGACGTGGTTCGCCAGGGAAAACAGCTGGACTGAGGTGGCATAAAATACCGAACTTGCGCTGTGGCCGTCGGGGAGGCAGCCAGTGGATCGTCTTCGGTGAAGCTCAGCCAAGATTGCGCCGGCGCAAGTCACCTATAAGATGTTAGCGGGACTTCGCTGGTTGGGTGGGCTTGGCAAGTCAGACAGATGCAAGGCTGTCGAGATTGACAAGGGACCCGAGGCGCATCAATTTGATGTTCCTCGACTCCTGGCAGCCGGAAGAGTCTCCCATCTCGGCCAGCTCGTTGCATGAGAAACCATCGCCGCCCCCGGAGAAGATGGCTGATGGACTGGGAGATGAGTCGAGTTGCAAGCCAACAAGTCTGTCAAGGGCTGAACCTGGAGAGAATTCTGAAGATGCTAGAGCGCGGAGGATAAATCTGCGAGGGTAGTCATCTGCACAAAATCAGCTGCGAGGCTCCCAAGACGCGGCAGCGCTGAGTTACGGACCAGCCTCATCACCCGAGCCTGCTAGTTTCTCAAGGAAGTCCATAAGGTACTCCGGGGCCCTTGCAGAGACCAGGAGCGTAGTCGGTTGGACGTGAGTGACAAAATGCTCGGCAACATTTATATCCGCTAAGGGGACATCCTCTGAGAGCGCGAGAGCGCCTGTGGCCGTGGTGAAGAAAGCACAGCCCATGGAGGCGCCATCTCTCATATCAAGGGCCATGATGACCTCTTGCAGTACGCTGTCACTGTCTTCGTGATCGCACTCCGTGTCGTTGCTCGGGTCCGAAGGGACCTGTCCGCCAAGGCCACGACCCTGAGCTCCAGGGATCTCGTCGATAGGAGCAGATGACATGCCACCTGTTCGCTGTGAAAAATCTCTAGATGGGCCATCCTGTCGCAGAGGCCTGGTTGGCGTTGGCATGAAGGCCGCTTCATGGCCGCGACTTGGTGGATTGACAGTTGATCGCCCAGAGCCGGGAGTTCGGCGACGACGCCTGCGGCCAGAGGCTGAACCTGAGCCCGACCTGACGGAGGATGACGGTCCACGGGCCATTCTAGACGGCTGACGAGTAGTCTCTGGCGACACGAAGCATGAGTGCCGGGGAGATAGACAGACTGAGAAGATTTCGGTCTGCAGGGAGTAGGCAGTTGGAAGGAGTGGCATTTACTTCAAGGGCAGCTGCCTAAGGCAAGGCGAGGTGTCGAGTTGAACCTGCCCCTTTTGACAACACAAGGTAGATAGTCGCAAGGCACTGGGGGAAGGCGCAGGGCTGGCATTGCATCTGTTGACAACGGCTTCATGCATAGTTCCTGCCTCACATCAGGTGGTGCATTATTTTGGTCTCGGGGAGGAAGGTGCGAGAGTGTAGCTGTAGCACCTGCGTTCTGCAACTTCCTTTGTAAACTGTAAGGACCCTGGGAGAGTCAATACAGCCTTGCACATGTAGGGAACAGACAGTTGGACCCATGGCTGCGGTGTTGGGGTATTACCCATCGTAAATGCCTCCCCGTATTCGTACATGCTCCCATTATTTGCTACCCTTGTTGCTGCCCTTGGCCCATTCGGCAAACTCGCGTCGTTGCTTGCGAATGTCCACGAACCCAGGTCGACTCTCCAGGGCCCCAAACGGGCTGCCGCGATAGTCCTTGTCAACCTCGCCCGAGCCGTCGAGAAACCCGGCGTCGCCCTCGCGTTCGATTTTGCCAGCCCACACGTGCCATTGAATCGGCCGAAGCTTCTGGGACCCGAGAACCAAGCCCAGGCATATGACCAGCGTTGCCACCACCGTTTCTATGCAAACGTCGATCGGAAGCGAAATTCTGGGGTTCTGTTGGGATAGCGTATGCTTTGCAAATGCCGACGAGAGAGCGGCATGCTCTTGCGCCGAGTAGCAACTGGCGTCGAGTCGTTAGCAGGTGACTCGCTCTTGCGACTCGAGGAGAGGCATCGGGCGACTCACGAATGGGCCAGGAGGATGAGGCCTGCCAACGTAACGGAACGCGAGACCCACGTCATCTTGGGACCGATTATGCCGTTGTTCTTGCGGTCGGAAGGGCGTGTTGCGCCAATGGGAGGAAGTTGCTAGAATAGATCGACAGCTTCAGACCATCGTGTCGAGTTGTAGCAGCTGGGCTATTAGCTAAGCCGGATGGGGCTGACTAACAGGACCATGACGTAGATGATTGTCCACAATTCAACAGAGTCAACCACCTTGACGGGGGCAAAGCTGAACAATAAACAATACTCTATAACTTTAAAGCCGCGAAGCAGTCTTCCGCTGGTATATACCTTACATACTCCGTTTGTATGACCCCAATCAGCATGTCTACAACCAAATCTCCAATAACGCCGGCCAATTTCGCCCAACAAACCGTCCAACGCCCACTCTTTCAGATGCGTGTATGCTCCTCCTGCGCCATCCAGTCGTTGAAATGACTAGTCTCATCAAAATGTTCAACCTGCCAGTCGTCTTGGCCTCCCCTCAAGTAGGCGTTGTGGGCGCCATCCACGTCCAAGTCTGGCATTGCCGCCATCATGTCGCCGCCGTCTCCCAGACCTCGATGAGAATTTAACAGATCGTCACGGGGCATGTATTGGTACATGGGCTCTCTAACTCTGGGCAGCAGAGACGGGTCGATGCAAAGGTCCAGGCATGGATCCGGGAAGTTCTCCAGATCCGGGTCCATCGACGGGGCCGGGTGCGACACATAGTTCCCCGCTGATGGTGATTCTTCCTTGATCATCTGGCCCACCCTGTAGCCAAATTCGGGCACCGGATATATGCCGTGGTCGCCATGATAGTGTAGCTGCGCCTGTGCCTGTGCCTGTGGGTGCCCAGCTCCGTAGACCGGGACGAGTGGTTGCATCCCGGGAGAGCGCCAATATGGGTCGCCTCCGTACGAGCCATGATGCTGTGCCAGAGCTCCCACCTCCACGGCTTCGGGGAAGCCTCCGTAGCTGAACTGGCCCCGACTGCGTACACGGGATGACGACGACTTTGCAGGGCGTTTGCTTATACCGCGGGTCGACGCCCTCGTCCTCGGCCTACCCTGCGTCGGCGTGCTAGCGTCATCACCCTTCGGCTTCTTCCCTTGCTTGGGGGCGTACTTGTATTTTGGGAACGCCTGCCCGTGCTTGTCTCTCTCCATGTTAGACAGCTCTTTGAACTTGCTCTTAATCTCGGGGACCTCCATTTTCCAGGAATCGCCGCAGATCCTGGACACACGCTGCTGGTTGATGGTCTTCTCGCCGGGCATGAATCGTGCCTTGACGACATCGATATATGCCTTGCGGTAAAGCACAAAATCGTTCAGGGGTCGCTTGACCTTGCCCTGATCCACCGCCTCCTGTTGCCGTACGCTCACGGGGCGATGGGCATAAGTACCCACGTCGTAAATCACCACATCGGGCAGTTCCTTGGATATCTCGCTGAGAGGTTTGTCGACAAAGTCCGGGTCGGTCTCGTCGGTTGGCTGCTCGGTCTTCTTCTCGGCCCGGGGCCGCTTGGTCCGGCGTGGCTCAGCCAGACAGGCCCTCCTCGCGATACTCCGCCCGCTGCGGGTGGTAATAATATCTTCTGCCGTGGGCCGTGCGGGCGGCGATGTTTCGGGTGTATATGGAGGATGAGTCTGAAGTCCTCGTCAGCTGTTTGCTAGTGGTGAAAACGGTCAGCCGGCTTTCTGGCTTCTCAAGGAACGTACAAAGCCATAGTGGCTGGCCTGTCCGTTCGCCATGCCATAGAGCCCGCCAGCAGGCTCGTCTGCCCCATAATATCCGGTCTGCGGCGGTGCGTGGTCAATACGTATCGGCCACACGGCGCCGTATGAGCAGTAGCTTACCGAGGGGATGTGCCCATCCTGCTGCTGCTGATGTGGGTAGCCGCTCGATTGGTGGTATGTTGCGAAGCCGTCGCCATGATATGTCGTCTGGTATCTCGGACGATGCGGCGGCGCATAGCCTTGAACGACCTCGCCAGGAGCCCCGGGGGGCACCTGGTGTGATGCGGCGGCAGTCGTGTTCATGTACCGCCCTAGCTGCACCAGTCCGTCGATGGAGGAGGCCGGGGAGGGCGGAGGGCGTCCCATGTCATGTACGAACCTCCTTGGGCCGGGGCTTCAAACGGGCTCACAGCTCGGCCACCGAAGATGATAGCACTTAAAATGTCCTCCAGATAATAAATCAGATATCCAGGGAAGTCGAATCGATTAGCCAGGCGAGATATTGGCCGTTCGAGCGCCAGACTTGCTTGTCCACAGGATACTGGACGGGGTTAAGGGATCAGATCAGGTTTGTCTGCGACAGTGAGAGCGGGATACTGCACGGCGCTCCTCGGCACCTTTTCTTTCGAGAAAGGACAACAGGGGGGTCTTATGCCCTTGCCTCTGCTGTCCCGAGCAAAGGCCTTTGTGCCCATTGCGCAGACTATTTGTGTGTATGGACATCTTCAGTTCCGTTCCTCAGTCATTCGCGATGCTCGTCTGCAGCGTGAGCATCACGTATACAGCTACAACGCAAAGCCATGCCGCATCCGGCTACAAAGGACCTCCCAAGGTGGACAAACAGACCGCCATGCGGCACGCACCCACGAGCGTGGGCCCATGCTCCATCACAGGTGCCATCATGCGGCTCCGTCATGACGCGCCCTGTTGGAGGGCAACAAGGGAGCCATGGATAAGCGACCTTCATGCGGCCTGCCCAAACAATGTGCCACAGTTGGAATGTTGGAACACGAGCACTGGCCATGGGCCTCATTTGGAGGGGTCAAAGAGACGGGACGTTCCATGTGCCTCATCGTGAATCTAGAAGTCCTTTGAACCCCGAGATGGTGCATCTCCCCCCCCC
>JALHBX010000656.1:0-33840 GCA_024340025.1 Tolypocladium tundrense | reverse complement strand
CCCCCCCCCCGCGCATCCTCGTACGTACAGGACAGCCCACAACCGCCGTTGAGCACCACCACACGCCGACCACACGCCGGGATCAGCGCCGCAGCCACGGCCGCATCGCACGCACCGTGCCGCTCGCAGACGCGCACCCCCCCGGCGCTGCAGCTGCGGTCTCGGGCGCGGGCGCTGGGGGGTGGTGGCATGCATGAACGGATGGGCGGGAGGGCCCCCCCTACGGACGGCGGCGCGGAGAGCAAACAATAGGGAGCAGTAGGTCTCAGCGACAGGCCCGTGTCGCGCAGCGTCGGCGAGGGACCAGACCCGACCTGCCTGCCCCGGGGGGCAGACGAGGACAAAGAACAGACGTCTGACAGACGCTTTCGGCCGTGTCGGCGCATCGCCGGAGCCCGTTCCGCGCCAATGGCATGCGCCCCCTATATTAAATGCTGCCACCGTCCACGCCTGGCCCCCCCTCCCGCGGACCCTGCAGGCGCCATCGGCCGCTCGCCTGGCATGTCCCGCCACGCAGCACCTCTTTTCGTCGTCGCGATTCGCAATCGTGGTGGTGGTTGTTGTCTTTCGTGCGACGTCGGTGAGATGTGGACGACGGCGGGCGCCTCGCACATGGCACACTCGCTCCCTCCGCCGGCACCGGTCTGCCCACGTACCTGTAGGAAACGCCGGTGCTCGATGGGTCTCGGTTGGGCCGCCATGTCAGGTGTCGACGGCTTCAAGGTCAAAGGACCGGACATGCTGCACTGCTTGTTGCGGCCAGGTCATGGCAGAGGGCACGGATGGGTGGATGGAGACGCAGCGAGCGGCCCACGCTTGGCAGGCCATAGACCAAAGACGCTTCTGGCTCCCGCCAGTGACTGCTCATCGCATGCACGCGTCTGTCCCCGTGACGGCCGTTCGAACCAACCAGTGCAGGTATCGTGTCGACTCTCACCGGAGCGTACTCGTACGGGTTCGAGCACCTCAATGACTGAAAACGTCGTGCTAGCGTAAAAGCCTCACCAGTGTCACCAACCTCGCTAGCTCCGGTGTAAGCCAGAATGTTGGACTTGGAACGAGGGGTCGGTCGACATGCCTGATTATGGTGCGGCGTCAGAGTTTCGTTAGCGACGGCCAGGAACGGAGCCGGCCTCGGTCACCACATCGTCACCGGTCAAATCGTGTCAAAATCCAAATGGTATTGATCGTTTTGCTTTTGCAACCCTCACGGCGCATCCCTGCCAGAGCACTGTGCTCGGTGCTGCCCCGCTGCCTTTTGTGCTCCGACTCGTCCTGTCGTGACCTCCTCGGCTGTCGTCTACAGTCGCCAATGCAAAACGTCCCCAGTAACTCGCTCCAATGAACGCCTAATGATATGCGCACCAGACACACGTATGCCGGTGTATGGGGTTGAAACAGTGTGGCCAAGAGGTCTGTGGCGCCTCGAGAGAACGAGCCGAGACCGCGTGCTGCGCTTGTGTTGCTGCGGATCCGCTCGCCTCGTGAAATAATAACGTGAGGGGGCGGCCAAAATCAAGGCCGCCGGTAAGTGGTAGTGTACATTGAATGCACGTGTCGTGCAATAGGGTTGGCCCGCCAGGTTGCGGGCTCGATATGCGGGACGGTTCAATCATTTGCGCCAAACGTTCGGGTATCATGCCACCTTGTGACCAGTACGATGCCGAGGATCCAACGGAGTGTGCTGCCGAGAGTGTGTCGTGGCATCGTGGTTAGAGTTTGCTAAGTCGTCGCTTCGATGCAACGCGAAAGGCTGTTGTTGTTAAGGGTATCATCAGTGGTGTGTGTGCAGACGCCTGCCGCGGCGCATACACCTGCTCGCTGCCAGATTCACTTCTTGCGGCTGCCGGACGCGGTGATCTTGGTGGTGCTCATGAGGTCACCAATGTACTTTTGCAGGAACTTGTTGTTGTTGTCGAGCTTGTCGTGCTCCTCGCGGACGGCCTCGATGCGTTTGAAGATGGTGATGAGGGACTCTTGCAGCGCCTTTGCATGTCTGCCACGGGGTTAGCTTCCACCAGCGACGGCCATGACGTCGAGGGATACTCACCGGCGCAGCTCTTCCCTCGCCTCCTTGCCCATCTTGTCAATGTCCTCGCTCGTCCTCCTCGGGCTCATGGCCCGCACGTCGTCCGGGCCAAAGTGAGACTCGACGGGCCCGACTGCAGAGCTGTCGCGCGGCACCACCATGGGCCCGCTGCTTCTCCGGCTGGGCAATCGCGGTCGCGTAGGAATGGGTTGGTGGATGATGGGTTCGTTGTTGTCGGAGGGAGTGGTCGAGGCCGACGAGTCGGAGCGCTCCATGGGGTTGGTGTCTGCGTTGGAGCCCACCGACTGGGCATCCTGGTGGTCGGACATTTGGGATTCGTCGCGAAGGCTGTGGTTCAGAGAGGAGGAGAAGTGTTGAAAGTTGAGCTGGTCGGAAGCGGTGAGTCGGGGTAGAGACGTCCCAAGATCCTCCGTCACGCAAGTCAGGTACCGAGGAAAGCCGCTACCATCAAAGCCGTGTGAAGGCAGTGGCAGGTCGTGGAAGTGATGGTCAACGTCGATAGCGGTGGTGGTTGTCGTCGTCGTCGTTGAACAAGGGAGGAAAGGCGGGATGGTCGATGCGTGGCGGCAGTCTGCAGCAGTACTTTGTACCCGAGGCAAGGACGGCGTGGTAAAGGGGAGGCTTCGACCGGGCCGACGTGCCAGCAGAAAACAATGCAAATGGTATGCGGTGTAAATGGTATGCGGTGTAAATGGTATGCGCTGTGGCTCAGGGCGAGACCGGCTCCCGAACAGCGTCGTTGCTGATCGACTGTTGACAACCTTGAAGGACACAGCAGCACTGGGGTGTCGTGACGAGAGAGTGCAGGTACCTAGTCGAGGATGGGGTGGTTGTGGTATGACGACAGAATACTCGCGCACGTGGAGAAGGAAGAATGGAAGAGACAATGGGCCTTGCAGTGGTCCTGGTCGCGGGAAGCGTCTGCAGATTTGGCAGAAGGGGGGAGAGGAGAAGAAGCGAAGGAAGCTGTTGGCGGCGCCGAGTGGGAGATGTTTTTTCTGTCCCTGGACGCTCGTGCGAGGTGTGGCTCTCGGACTGGGCGCAACGTGGGCTGTCGCGGGAGGCACTGTACGTGGAGGAGTGTAAGTGGGCGGGATTGACGCACCGGACTGGCGGTGGACGACAGCGGATGGATGGATGGAGGGATGGATGAGGGATGGATGAGGGATGGACGAGTGGGTGGAGGATGGCCCACGATGATTGACCGACGTCCAAGGGCAGAGGATAGACCCTTTTTTCGGCCACGATGGTTGATGACGATGGGCGCTAGGGGACGGGGGACAGTGCCGCGGGCGGCCGATTCGTACTGTGCGCCCCAGCGCTCAGCACTCGGGAACGCAGAGGATGCAGCAGCCCGAGCCTCTCAAGCCTCTCCTTGACCACCCTCTGGCCGCCTCGGAGATGGAAACGCCTCCAAGATGGAAACGCCTACTCGCACTCGGCACGAGAGGGCGGTGCTGAGGTCCACGCCCATTGCATCGCCGCCCCGTTGCAGGCGGCGCGCGCTGGCCCCAAACACGGGCGCTCAAACACAGGCCCTGAGCTCCTGCAAATCAGCGGACCTCGCGCCGCGCCAAGGGGCGGGGAACGGGCTCTGTCAGAAAAGGGATCAACGCCTGTGACGCCATGGGCGGCCCCCGGTCTACCGCTGGCTGGCGCTGGGCCCCTGCATGCGGCAGGACGCGCTGCGCTGCACGCACGGTGCAGCTCCCTGCCGCAGCCACGGTGCTGCGTCTTCCCCAGTTGGCATCGCCGGCATGTACTTGTACTGCTACGCCCTGCAGCTGTTGCGATGGCGGCGGGCTGCTGCAGGTGCAGAACATGAACGCCCGTCGGGCTCTGCTCTGCCCTGTCTGCTCTGCCCTGCCTGCTCTGCTCTGCCTGCTCTGCTCTGCCTGCTCTGCTCGGCTCGCCTTGTTGTCTCTTTTCTCGTCGAGTCTTTCGGGCGCCTCCTGAATATCAAGAGTCTCCTCCGCCAAGCTGCGCTTGGAGTAGCGTGACCCAGTGACTTGGGGCCTGACACGGAGCCCACACCAATCGCCAGGGCCCAAATTGGCCCATCGTCATTTCCTGCCCATCTCCCAGGCCCGTTCGGTGCGGTGGGCTGCCACGCGACGCTCAACTTGGCCCCTTCCAGCCGCCACGACAGCCTCAACTGGCGATCCGCCATTGCCTGAAGAACGGAGTGCTCGTACTTCGTCCGTACTCGTACTCGCTACCCCGAGGCGCTCGTGCTCGCGCGACGGGCAAAGTGCGGCGGCATGTCATGCCAGGCAGCAGCCTCGCGCCGCGGCTGGTCGCACAGAGCCAACAACACCACGCGCACGCCAGCCGTCATGGGCGACGCGAAATATGCCAGAATGGTGGTGGAATGACGGATGGGCGACAAGGAAAATGGCCTCCACCGCGGCCCCGCTGCCGCCTCTCCTCTACGCTCGTCCGCCTCCTCTCCGACACGGCTTCTCTCCCTACCGGGTCAACGGGTGAGAATCGAGAAGAGGACCAGCCAGCCATGCCCAGACAGGAAACCTCGCAGCCAGCGCCGACACCCCGGCCGCTCTGGTGGCCCACCTGATGTCATGGATCGGCAGCTCCCTCGCCTCCGTGTTCGCGGAACGGTGCACGTCCGGCTCGACGCAGACAGCCGCAAACGCAGCTAGGGCGGGAGCTGCCGCCTGCTGCCGCCGACTGCTTCGCCGTCTTCCAGGCGAAACGCTGACTGGCGTCCGACATGCAGCGGGCCTCCGCCGGTGATTCATATCCCAGTGGATGGATGAGCATACCGTTCGTTTCTACAGTCCGCGACACACGGTACGCTGGCCCGGCAGTACCCAGGAATGGCGCTCGGATTGCGATGCGCGCCGTGCCGTCATGCTTACCGAGTTGCGCGCTGCTTCGTCCGCCGAGCGCACCCGTCCGGAGCTGCTCGCCGTCACGAAAAACAAACAAACGCATGTCCGTCCGTCTCTCTCCGCCCCCATGTTGCAGCGCCCGAGGCACGTGAACGAGTCCGCGAGGCAGGCGTGCGCCACAGCGCTTCGTACCAAGTACGAGTACATGCGCGGCAGGACGGGGACAATAGTGGGCTGGAGTGGCTCTTCGTATTGACGAGCTGGCGAGACCGAGGACGCGGCATCTCTGGATCCTCCAGCTCTTCGTGAACAGCCTCAGGTGCGACTTACTCGCCAACAGACCCGGCGGCAACGTCATCCCTCAGTCCAGCAGCCTGCCGCCTCAGCAGTCAGCACCCTGTCCGACTTCGCATTGCCGCAGGGGTCCCCCGCCCACCCGATTGGGTCTTCGATTGCCCTTCTAGACGGCCACGGCGGCCCGTGAGAGGAGTCTCAGGCTCTCAGTTGGCTCCGCCTCTATCCGCCGTCTTAGTGGCGCATTGCACTGGTCGCCACCGCATGTCATCATCCCGGCGGACATGCGAGCCGCCAACGCCTCCGAGGCCTCGTTGCTGGATCCTTCCCCATCCACCCTGACCCCGGACAGCCGAAGTTGCATTGGGGACCGACGCGCGCTCGACACCGTCCCGTTGTTGGCCGGTTGCTTACTTGATTCACAATCCGCCTGGCTGACGAAAGGAAGGCCTCGTGCTGCCTGCTCTCCATGCACGCTGTGCGACATGCCAGCCAGCCTCGGCGGCCCAGTACCGTGGTCAACCTTGCTGGCCGTCGGCGGTCAAGCCGTCAACCGTGATTCGATCGTGGCCAAGATCCGTCAGCCTGACCAATCCCTCGAATGCTCTTTTGTCTCTGCCGTGTCACATGGCCGCAGCCAGCAGATATACTTGCCTATCTTGGTAGTTTTGCCCAAGCCTCCCCAAGCTATGAGACAAATCACGCCACGTCGAAACCCCAATGCCTCTTGATTCCCGCCAGCCAAGTGGCCGTTCATGTCCTCGTTACGTGGCCGCAGCCAAGGCTTGCCCCGTGGGACTCCTCATCAACGGCATATTCCGAGTGGCACCTCTCAACCTGCTGTTCCACCGTCCTCGTGACTACATGCTGCGAACTAGTGATTTGCAGCAAAGACATGGATCTCAGCCTTCGAGCGCACATCTGCCCGCGTCGCCAGTTCCCGCCTCCGCGCCGGACCTGTTGGGCTCACCGCGTTTTGTGAGGGCCAGCGTCGTACCACTCGGAAGTCGCGGGTGTGAAGTCTCAGACTGCGTGCAGATCTTGTTGGGCCTCCTGGCATCCACCTTGCGAGTTCCAAGGGACAGTGGCAGTTGTGTGGTGTTGTTGGGGGCTATACGTTGCGGCTGAGTGGGCGTGGTCCGTCGAGGACGCACGGCTATGCAGACACGATCGTCATCCTCGCATCATCGACGCATGCTCGTGTAAGTGGTGTAGGGTGAGCGGTAGACGAGCAAGTGCTTCGGGTCACATCTTAGAAACGAACATGAAATTCGGCAGTCCTGTCTAGCCGATCCTCTTTCAGAGTAGACATTTTCTTGTAGACGAATGCAGACATTCCACTTCCATGTTGCCTTCTCACACTCCATACCGCCTCTGACATAGATCTGTAGGGCTTACAATCAGAATGAGCCGTCCTCATCTGACGTCGTCTGCCAGCCTGACGCAGTGCAAGAACAATGATGGAGTGCCGAGACCTCGATAGTCCTCGGCAGCTAGTTTCATCTCTCACTCGGAACTACAAGTCAGTAGTGCCAGTTTCTCCTCATGCAGACTCGGTACACCTTGCTCATCGATACTTTTTACGTGCCGTTGAATGCTAGGTTATTGCCTGTTTATAACCCACGTAGCACTGTCTAGGGTAGAGCCGGTTCCGCGTCTAATCCTAATCAGGATAGCGTCGCCTGCTCTCTGAACTCAATGCCCTCCAACGCTTACTCGTAGACGACGATGGCAACGTTACTTATTCGGCACCCCGAGCGCAGAATGACCAAATATTTTCATCCAGACAGATCTCATGCTAGGTCCCGCTCTAATCTGATGGCAGAGCTCCGACTGTATACCAGTGTTTTGATGGTGGCCAGTATTGGGTGCCGCTGTTCGTGCAGGATCACGAAGCCATCACGAGTATTGCTCGAGTTCTTCAAGTGCCTGAGACCAAAGACTTTCGTTAGGTCGCCAATTCTTCGACAACGCAGCTGGATTTCCGTTCATCACTTTAAGATAAATTCCGGGACTCCGCTTTACTACTAGACTCCGAACGGACTAACAAGAGAAATCATGGTTACCCGTCTGACTTCAGTCGAACCGTGAGCTAGAGAAACACGGCACCTGAATGACGTGTCACTCTACCAGCACCAGCCGCAAGCGTCAGATGCAAGTCTCTGTGGTCAGACAAGCTGTAGATGGAAGTTGTCCCGGTACGGTGTTCCTCCATATCGAGACTAAAGGCCGTGGTCGCAAGCAGGCAGGTGTAGATGCGATTCCCTACCAGCATGTCCTATTCTAGGAAGGGCACGGACAGTTGCTGGTTGTGTGCGTATCAGGAGGTCGAGGTGTGAAACGCTCTAGAGCATCTTTGATGGCTATCTGACGCAAGGAACCGTGTTGGGCATATTAGGCTTCTTCTGAGAAGATCCGCCACCGCGCCGTTCTACATGGTTCGCCCAAGGCGGCGTATAGTTCTCTGTCTAAGCCTCGTCAGGTCTACTCGGTTTTCCATGCGCCATGGCTCAAAATGATGTAAACATGCGGTTTGTCCGGAGACTTAAATTTGAAATGGTTGGCCTTTGTCACCAGCATGTCACCTCAATGCTTCTTGATATTCCTCTTGCTCGCCAGTCCTGAGCCTTAGGATGCGCTGTATCTGTCTAGATATTTTTCTATCTCATCAATTGGGACACAGCTCAGTTCAAACCACTTGCAGAACTGTCGGGCTTGGTCAGCTGCCATATACGTCCCCCGCTCCGGCCCCCTACCCCCGACGATAGAACGCCTTCTTATCTGGTCATGCTGCCGAAGGAAGCCCTGCACGGTTGCGGGCTTATCCTTCAGCTTGAGAAGCTGAGTCACGTTGATATCGCATTCCGTTGTATCAAAGAAGATGAGATGACCACGGCAGGACAAGGCCACGTAGCCTGCTTTGAAACGGGACTCCTTTACAAACACGCCGTCGGCATGTTGTTTTTCCAGAAGATAATTCTCTTCCCTGCCAGGAACAGGCAAGCCTGCTTGAGAGAATAGATCCTTGGCTATTGCGTCCAGCTGCAGACATTGGCAGAGGAACACACCGTCTCGAAATGGAACCCAGGTGGCTCCTTGACGAACGACATCGATATCATTCTGCGCCTTGATCTTGTCCATAAATTTGCGACGATCCACGTTACTGAGACCTGCAGCGGTGCAAATTTGGCTGGCATTCAGTCGGTAGTCCTTCGTGCGCATCGAAATCCTTTGCTGGCGGTACACCACGGATAACAGACCCTCCTCGGATTGTACTTCTCTCGAGCTGATGTGCGAAACTTGGACTGACTGGGTGGCCTCATGCGTCTGCACCGGTCCAGACAAGTCTGCGGCACCAGGTGCTCCATCCTCACTCAGTGTGTCAAACGGGTTATAGGGATTCCATGCGGGTATGGAGAGCTCTGACATCCGGAGCAATCTGCTCTCCGTGTTCGGTAGACTGGCGAGATCCACAGAGCAGAAATTTGCCGACCGCCTGCTTGTACCGGCGACCACGTCTTGATGTCCTTGATCAGATGCCTTGAGCTCTCCCGGCGGCTCTGCCGAAGTCGGGGAAACCGATACATGCTTGTCCAAATTGTCAGAGACTGTCATGGTACCGTGGCTGGTAGCAATTGCGGAACGAGCGGGTGCACGACCAGTCTCTGCATGTGTGTCCGAAGAGTCTCGCGCCCTCTTTTGCCGCGTTGAAAACCCGACCAAGAAGTCTGTACGGGAGGATTCCAAGGTTGCCCCCGCTTGATGTGTGCATTGGGAAACGAACTTGTCCAAAGCCTCGCCGTTTTGGGCCGTCTGCTGCAACTGACATGGTGAAGAGGATTCCGGCAGAGCGTCCCCGGGGGGGTCGCAGATGGGAGTAAACGGACGCGTTGAAGGCGTATCCGGGATACAGAGATGTGTTGGTTCTTCATCCAGGTGCCCTCCCATTCTATCATCAGGACCTTGATGAGCATAGTTCTTTGCAAAAAACTCATTCTCCAAGCATGTTTTAGCGGTTGGTCGTTGCTTCGGGTTCTTCGTGAGCATTTCGGCTAGGACTTTGGTCGTTGCGCACTGTGGCAGGGCATCCAGATAGCCCAGTACCTTGTCCGGCCACTCCCGGTATGATTCTTGATCGTGAGAGAATGAAGGAAGGCCGTAGAACAGCTGAAGCGCGGTAACGCCCAGGGACCAGATATCCACGTTTTCGTTGTACGACTTCCTATCCAAGACCTCGGGCGCGGTATATACGGGAGTGCCGGAGAAACTGTTGCGCGTGTCTGTCAGGACAGCAAGGCCAAAGTCTACCAGTTTAACGTAGACTGGATCCCGTGTCACTACCATGACATTGGCAGGCTTGACATCCCGGTGAGTGATATTCTGGCCATGCATGCAAGCCAATCCGTCGAGCAATTGCATGCTCACGGCTTTCACCTCGGAATGCTGAAGTGACGAAGACGTATGCTCCTGCAGGAGGTTGTTTCCTTCGATGAGCTCCATGATAAGAACGGGCAGCTCCCCTTCGATAGCCATTAAAGCATGGAATTTCACAACGTTGACCTATTATACGGTCAGCGTAGCATTGACAGTTGGGGCATTGTCTAGTAAGTACGTGAGAGATTCTCTGCAAGAGCATAGCTTCCTGTGTTCTTGCGTGTTCGAGGTTGGGATACCGCTTCACGGCAACAACCTTTCCCGTGGACCGGTCAACTGCCTGTTGTACAATGCCGCAGGCACCGGACCCAACCTGAAGGATCATCTCATATACCGCGACGGTAGAAGTTCTATGGCTCTTCGTAGTACGTGCTGATTGGAGTCGTAAGCCTTCAAGCGGGACATGTTTGAAGGTCTTGTCAAAGTACACCGATAAGTACTTGCGGAATGACCCCCAATGAAGGGAATGGTTGGCAACGCGGACGCAAATGTCGTAGAATCCTAGGTCGACGGTGACTTCCTCCCCTCCAATCAATGCCCTTTGGCTTTTTATTTCTGTTGAGCCTAGGGAAGCGGATGTGATCCGGGTCCCGTTCCTGCTGTGATTCTTAAGAATAAGAACAAGAACGCCAGACTCCACTTTCACAGAGATGGAGAAATGCAGGCGACTGATGCCCCTGTTTTGTTCCTTGGCTAGAAGAAAGTCGCAATCTTGAGCACTGCCGAAAGTAAAGGCAAGACCGTTCTTCGGAGTATGGTCTGTGGTGATGCGAAGGAGGGATGATACCGCCCTTGTTGGAGCTGGGGTAATCTCTCTTCCCTCGTCGTCGGGGGGGCCTGGCGATGCCCTTGCCCAATCCGACATATATACCCGCGGTTCGTGCGTCAAGTACTTGCCATGGTGCTGATCAGAGAGAAACTCAGCTACGTGAGCATGAACCGTGAATAACGTTTTGCTTTCAATTTCACTCGCCATGTTTGGATGCGATGAGTCGCGGTGTGGAAACGCGTGTGGAAGAGCTGTTAATTCGCACGCACATAGACTGGCACTGCAAGTAGGCAAACGCCCTTTTGTACAGCCCTCGGGCACTTGCCAACATCTTGGGCTGTGCGGTTCAGCAGCACGTTGGCTGGATGAGACGCTCCCAATCTAAAACTCGGCGTCACGCCCGCCGTGTTTTGGGGGGAGCGGCAGACGTGGCCAGGTCCATATGGGTCGGTGCTAATAATTAAGCAAAGCTGCTTAATGGCGTTGCGAGTACACGGTAGTGTCGAGGTGCGCCAGCAGCTTTGCTAAATTAATGGGAGACAAATAAGGTATGGCGTAAATGCTGAATGGTAACTGGTCAATTTGACCTTCCCGTCTCCTTCCGCGAGGGCATCGTGATAACGTTATTGTTGATATCAGAAGGAAGGAGCCCGCCGTAGGCGAAAAAGTCCGCCTCAGGCGCTTCCGGAGGAGGAAAAGCTCAAATGCTCCTTCATGAGAATCGAATTCAATTCAAAAGTGACTATAACCTGCACTCGATACGCGTTGGGTAGTTAATTATATAGTATTTTATAAGGCGGCGGTAGAAAAAAGGCGGTGAAGACTTACACGGGAAGGTATAGGATAGCAAATTCACTCTTACTAAATGTATATATATAACCGCATAACCTCTACTAATTTGATTCCTTCTTAAGCGACGTATCACGGTTGAATTGACCAGACGATTATAGTTTCGAAGACTACGGCACCACCGCCGCCGCTACAATAGTAACCGCATAGTTACGTTCGAGCCGAAGGCGAGGAGGGCTCGCCGCAGGCGCCCCCGGAGGAAAAAAAAAGAGCCTGCCGTAGGCGAGACTAATGCGTAATCCGAGGGAGCCGATAGCTTTGCTATACCGTAATGCCAGCGCGCGAACTGGCATCGGTTTTATAGCTACGGAGTTGGCTTCTCAAAGCCATTCAGCGGCTGAGTTCGCCGACCACGTGACCCGTCGAGGACCTTCATCCACTCCAGAGGCGGAACGTCCCGTCGCCGAGATCCGTCAATCAACAAACTCCCATCTCCATGTTCTGCTATGCCGCGCTCTGTTTCAAACCGAGCGAATGCGTGTAAAATGACGACGATGCCTTGCCAGCCTCTCACCAAGGAAAATCTAGAGAAAGTCCTGCACTCTTTCGGGCACGGCGTCTACGAGAACGAGCCGTCCGTGGTGGCAGTCAACCGAGCGAAACGCGGCGTACGCGACTTTCTGCAGAGCTTGGAGTGCATTGGGGCAGTAGGAAAACAAATACTTCAGAGCGAAAGCCTCTACCTCGACGACAGCAACAATGTTCGATTGCGAGGTGAGGACGACCTATCGCCGCACTCTTGCGACGCCGCTTTCTGGGAAAGCAATTTGAGACGCCTGGAAAAGCAGTATCGGCGCATTTTGACTCTAGAACGGGTCAAGGGCTCGGTGTTTGCCGTCATGACCGCCCTTGTTCAGGAAAACCGGCAAATTATCGAGCAGGACGAGCTTTACATTGCCGGCCGAAACGATGTTCGTCTCAGAGGCAACGCCATCGAACACGACTTGGAGGATGCCGAATATTGGGAGCGCAAATACACCTATTTCGAGGAGGAGCTGTTTCAGGCCAGAGTAAGGGCGGGAAGGGTACGTGCGCTATTGGGTGCGGCAACACCAAGCGAAGAGTCGCCACGTGAATCCCAATCGCCGCCTAGATTTGGACGTGACCTCGGCCGGGACAATATCGCAGCTTGGGCGGCTGCGCACTCGGCAGGTACGCAACAACCTCCCTCTGAACAAGGGACCGTCGTTGACACAATATAGGTTTGCCCCCGTCCGAGCCAGCAAGACCTGGCTCCATCGCAGATGAAGTCCCGGATGAAATAGAAGCATCCATCCCAAGCAGTCGCCCAGAGAGCATCGCGTCCTTTTCCGGAAGCAGAGACACTCTACAGCAATTCAAGGGATATGTATTCAACCAGATGATGATTTTACGGACCATGGGACCCGAGGGCCAACGCATTGTAGACAACGACGAGCTCCAAATCGATGACACTACCAACGTGGTATACCGATTAGGCCAGCATTTTATTATCCGCGGCCACGAGATACTCTATCGCGGGAGTGGAAGTCCTGCGCCTGACCTCGATGACCCCGCCTATTGGGAGGCGAAACTTGCGCTCTTGATGGCCGAAGGGGCACGAATCAAAGAACTGAGGCTGGTAAGATCCGCAGTCTATCAGGCCATGAATAATCTTCAGCGCTACGGGCCAGCAGGGCAGCACGTACTGGACAATGACGAGCTCTACATCGCGGCCCCTCTCGACGTCCGTTTCCGAGCAAACGGGGACCGCAGCTCAGACCTGCAAGACCTCGACTACTGGATGAATAAACTCGAATACTTCCAGCACGAGTACTCTCGCCTCACACTGCCCCCGCGCCGCACATCACACACGTCGCCGGTGCAAAAGACGGTGCAAAAGACATCCTGCCCGGAGTCTTCCGGAAGGAAGCGGCGGCGTGCCGACGACAAAGGCTCTTCGACTGCTGCAGACGGTGGGAACAAGCGGCAGCGTACTTCTCAAGCCTCACAGCAGACGGACCAATCCCAGCTGGATTCCAAAAACACCTCGAGGCCCGCGGCGGGGCTTATAGCTCGTGAGCCGCAGCCATCGCTCGAAGCCGCCCGCTTCTGCGCGCAACGATCCCCGCCGCAAACCCAAGGCAGGAAGCGGGAACGCGGAGGCGATTCCGACGCCTCGGCTGCGCCGGCTAGGAGAACCAGGCGGCAGCAGATGTCCCCAGGCCCCGAGACGCAGCGGACTGGCCCATCGACAGCGCATCCGACGACCAACTCCGACCAGCCACCCCATGGAACAGCCGCTTCGAGTGCGGACTCGCGCGTCGTCAGGCCCCCCGGGAGTCAAAGAAGGGCCAAACGGCAAACTACCCCGAGAGAAACGGACAGTCTCGGGTGCCGAGCCGTCAAGCCTAGCACCGTTCGGCCAACCACGCCTCCACGCAGCGCCGACACAGGTCACCTTGACGGGCGGGGTTCGCTGCACCAGCCGCGAACGAGGGGAGCTACCAGGGCACAAGAAAGGGGGAGGCGACGCACGCGGGCCCAAGACGCCGTTTCAACAGCCGCTGGCGGCGAGACGGCGCCGCGAAGGAGTCGCAGGCTGGCGGGACACGCGGCCGGGTATGGCCTAGACGGCAAGTCGAGTATGAGGCCTGGCGAACCGCACAGGGAGACGTCCAGAGGCAGCCTTCGGGTGAGGGCTGCGGCCCCCTACCCAAGGGTTGTCTAGTGGCGTGGAATCTTGTAATCCGATGAGTTGCACCTTTCCTCAGTGCGCCAAATCCAGCCGATGGATCAACGTGCCCTCGGCGAAACTACTACACTGGTACGACTGTGAGAGAACGGGGGATCGATAAGAATCAGAAGGCTGCGCTGGCCGCAATGCCCTACGGAGGCGCTGCTGGGAAGGGTGTGGCAATCTCTCTATTTAGGTTGAAGGGTCAAACGAGACTGAAGCGATACGAGTCTGTTAAACGCACCCGGCACGTCACTGTTCGGATATACAAGAGTCCAAGTGCACCAGTACAGCTCAGGCATCCTCAATCTCAAAGCGCACCAGGACCGTGCACTTGGTCTCCCGGCCCTTCATGTCCATCATGCGGATGAAGCTCCATCCCGGCACCGCGTACAGCAGCCGCACCGCCGCCACCGCAAACATGGGGTTGCGCGCCCACGCGTCGTCGCTCTTGATGAGCATGCGCAGGAATACGAGCTCGTTGTCCTCGTACACCCACTCCAGCGGCTCGCCGTCGCTCCACACCGGGTCCGTCGCCGGCGGGTTCTCGCCGCGGTGCAGCATCCCCAGCCGGTGGTGCTTGTACGGCGCCGTCTTGCGCTTGTGCGTCTCGCCGTCGATGCCGCAGGGGCTGTACAGGTTGCACGTGAGATACGGCTTGATGGACTCGGCCTCGCGGTCCTCGTGCAGCGGGACGTCGGTCGCGCCGGCGACGTGCAGCCGGAGCCGCCTCTTGCGCCCGGTGGCGATGTTGCCGTCGCCGCCGGCACGCAGCGCGGCCGGCTTCAGCACGTATCCCTCGGAGCCGTTGAAGAGCGCGTCGTTGAGCTGGTTGCTCGTGCCGAACGTCTGCCAGTTGAGCGCGCAGATCTGCGCGCCGATGCCCCAAAACGCCACCGGCTTGAGGTTCGAGGAGCCGATGCGCGTGCCCTTGGGGTACACGCGCATCAGGTGGTGGGCGTTGTGCCGGCTGATGGGCACGGCGCTGGCCGGGAGATGCTTGGACAGCCCCGACTCGGACACGTTGATGAGGTGGTGATGCGGCCCGTTGACGAGCTGCCCCGGGTCGTACCATGAATTGTCGCTCGGCTTAACCGACTGCGCGTAGACGCCGAGCTCCGCCAGCTCGGGGACGATGACGCTGGACGCCGCCGCCTTTTCCTTCTTGTTCTCATAGTAGGCCTTGCGGGCTTCCCGTTCCTCCTCCTCTGCGTCTGAATCGTCACTCGAGCTGAAGTCGCTGTCGTCCGTCTCGCCGGGGACGTGGTACTCGACGATGACGGTGATGCGCGGGCCGAGATCGGCCAACTTGACGTGACCGCCGCTGCCCTCCTGCTCACGGTGCCCTGCGTGGCGAACAGCCTCGCTGAGTAGGCGATCGCCAAAGACCTCCTTCATGATATCTACCAGGCGCCGCTGGCCGTGGTCGCCGCAGTGGTTCTCGAGCGACACCATAATGGGCGCCGCGACGTACCCCGCATTGCTGGCGGCAAAGGCGAGCTCCTCGTCAAACACCTCGCGGATGGTCTGGCACACTTCGCGGAACGGGACGTGGGAGACGAGCGTGTAGCCGTGTGTTACCTTGGGCTCGTCCTCGTCCTCGCTGTTGTCCCACGCGTCAATCTCGACGCAGCGAGAGCCCGTCCGGAGCGCCGTCTCGTACGCCGCCGACGACGAGGTGCCGTACAGCTGGTGGGCCACCAGGTAGGTGTTGTGGCTCGAGCTGATGAAGTACTCTGGCAGCGGATGAGAGCGGTCCAGGAGGGCCTCGGGCGCGCTGAACGAGGTCCGGCTCAGCAGGCGGCGGAGAGCGTCGCTGGGCTTGTCGGTGTCCAAGCCGGCATCCTTCTCGGAGAAAACCTTCTCCTTGACAAGAAAAGACCTCAATGCATGGCTGACCCTGAGCTCGTCCTTGGCATGGTCGGCCTTGCGGTTGTGGCGGCCGCCTCCGCCGACGGTGTCGGCCCCAATCACACCACCCACGTCCTCGTCCTCGTCGCTCCCAGACTTGGAGAAGGGGTTCATGTGCGCGAGCCGCGACGAGAGAAGGTCCGCCATGATGCCGGACAGGTTGCGGAAGTGCCAAATGAGGGGAAGCAAATTGGGGCTGAGAGGTGGTGCGTGTTGTTGCAGATGGACGCCGTGAGTCGTGTAGTGATGCACAGCCACCCGCTTGTCGGCACGTCTCCGCTGCCGTATGTAAGTCGCAGCGTATTGGTGAGCAGGCACAAGTAGGTGTCCCGGGTTGATGTGCGCGAGGCGAGACGCGATGATTGATGCTGCTCCAGGCGGCGATGGTGATGAAGTCGGATGAAGTCGAGACTCAAGGGGTGACGCCAGCAGGTTTGCGTCATGGTGGGGTTTCGTTGGCCGAGTGTTCAGGCGCCGCCAACGACGCGACGGAAGCAGCCGCGATGGCGCCAAGAACAGGCAGGTCAGTGGCGCAGCTTGGCGAGCAGGCTCGTCCGAGACTACGAGTACAAATAGGAGCCAAGGACGCACTATGACCCGTGAAACAGAATCCAGTCGTCCATGCCCTGAGGCCCACCACGTCCTCGTCCAGCGGGCTCATATCGGAAATGCCACGTCCTTGAGCCCGTGCCGCACCCAGTACCCTGGTGATGCGCCAAGTCGCCGCTCAACGACCTCCAGTACCGCTCGAGCTGGCCGCCGTGGCACGCGTGCTCGACCACCTCCCCCACCTCCTTGGCTCGCCTCCTCCGCGGCGCGTACATGGTGCTGGGGATCGCGACGGAGCACTCGCGCACGCAAGGCCCCAGCCGGCGCACAATCATGCCCACGGGCCTCATGACGATGTCTTCCATCGTCTCATACTCCCACTCGCTGGGTCCGGGATGCCGCCGCGCGGGGGACACGGGTTGCGCTACTGGACCGCGACGTAGAGCAACTCGACGCGGGGGAACATGCCCGGGTCGACTTCGAGAAGCTCGTTGAAGAATGGGATGCTGCGGTCCCTGTCCTGCAGCCAATGCGCGTCAAACTCCCACACGAGCTTCCCCGAGTTGACCCTCAACCGCCGTTGCGGCAGGAGGAACTGGTCAATCTTGTAGAGCAGCTCCTTGCTGGCGCTATGTATCGTGCTGGTCGCGTAGAGCACGTCGATGCCCTCGACGTAGCTGCCACGGAAGTCAGTCACCGACGCCGGTGGGAGTCCACGGGCAACCTACGCCTGTCGGCAGGTGAGGAGCCAGCCCATGGCCCCGATGAAGCATTTGTCCGGATACTCGCCCGGCCAGAGGCCGCAGGGGGTAGTCGTAGATGAGGTCCATGTGCACCGTCTACTCGCCAAACACCTCGACCAGGAGCCGGCGGACCTCGAACGGCAAGCTTCTGGAACAAGGCGCTCTCCGTGATGGCGGTTTCCGGGTGCGGCATGAGGTTGAGGTTCTCCCACGACGGGCTCGGGGTGATGGCCCGCGGGCATTTCGCAGGCAGCGTCGGCAGGCTTGAGTTGTTCTCCCTGGGGGCGAGCTTCTTGCGTACGAGTATCATCTTGTGACCATCAGCACTGACTTGAGGATGGTGCCGAGTCGCGGGGGGTTGCCGATGCTATCGTCATCAAACGGCGATGCCAAAACCAAGGTGCCTTGAATAAGAGAGCTGTAGCGATGGTGCTGGCCTCGGCGCTGAGCCTAAAGCGGGACTCAAGTGCCGGGCAGAGAGCGAAAGCGAGGAGAGGAGGAGAGGCGACATGTTGGGAGACGGTGGTGAGTGAGCACCAGGCACGGCTGGACAGCCAACCGGCTGCGCGCATGGCTAACGGTACAAGCAGCATCAGCCCGGCTGCCGCAGTCGAGCCTTGAAAGGCAGCTACTAGAAAGCGTCTGACGGGGGCGAATTGTTGGATCGGAGGCTTGATCCCTTCAGCGTGTTGGAGGGCAGCCATGTCAACTGAGCTTGGGTGTTAGCGCCTGAAGCCGTGTAAGTCACTGAGAACGAGACGAACCGTTGCAGCCTCAATTATGCGGCCACAACCCCGGTTCTCAGGCACCAACTTTCGGACCCACTCGCATCCACCCAGCGGGCAACTGGTTAAAAATTCGACGACGGATCCTCCTCCGTTTCCCTTTCTTCTCCTTCTTCTTCATTCAAATAATGAACAACGCAAAAAACAACGTCCAGGTTCCTCCTCAACCTGCCGGCCCGAGGTGCGCCTCCGGGCAGCGCCCACGACTGCCGGCTCGAGGGACACAGGATGCAGAGAAAAGCGCACAATCTTGGGTGCGGTGCTTCCCGGGCCTTGCGCCTCGTGGGGAGGATCGCAATGATTGAACGTACATACTTTACGCGATGCCTTGATTGGCGAGGAGTTGCGGGTTGGCTGTCGGCTTGATGCTCTGGTGTTGGCCAGCTCCAGCGTGACGCGTTGACGCCCGATGTCCCATTGTAGACGTGACTCTTGACTGTCTGGCATTGAGCGCACGCTGTCGCCGTGTTCCATGCGCATGCTACTCAGCCAGGACATGCTGCAACCGTGGTCCTGTGAAGGATAGACTACACCCGTCGTGGAGCATATCCTTTGTACACGGTAGGCACCACCTCTCCGGCTGCGGCCTCGGGTCGTGCCCGGACCAGTTGGAAGTCTGAAGTACTCCGGACTCCGGACTCCATAATTGTAGCCGGAGTCGACTTGCTTGAGCAATCACTTGTTATTCCTGAGCTGCACGGATACTTTCGATCACAGTACAAACAACACGCAAGGCAAGGCACCATGTCACAGCCAAGATCGGCCATCAGCACTTCGCGGAGAGCTATTCAATTCATCCGCATCCTATAATACAAGCCCGTCCTCGCCCACACGACGTTCGTGATGCGTGGCTCAGCCTCAACCAGGCCGTCATTATGAGAACCAAAAAGCACTACTCGTACTCAGCAGCACTAAAAAAGCGGACAGCGGTCTTCCCGAAGAAAGAGCCAACCAGCCCGCCGCATATGTTGTGAAAACCGGACGCCGCGGCGTCGCATGTCGACGGCCAACGGCGAAAGAAGTGAACCCCTCTCTCTCCCCGTCTCTCTGGTCAATCCTCATCATCGCGTGTCCCTCATCTGCGGTCGTCGGGCGTGGCTCGTGCGTGTGGATTTGCGGTCATTTCTCGTCGTCTGTTTTTGTATGGTTGTTGTATCTGTTGTTGTCGGTTGCTGCTGCGTTGCGGCGTGGTGGTACACTGAAGGATGAAAGGAGGCAACAAGAAGCGAAGAGTCGGCATCGTGGAAGCGACTGAGTCTTTGTGACGGTAAAAAAGGCGTTGGATGCGACCAGCCACCGCCTGAAAGTGAAGAAATATGTGCGTAAACGAAGGTAGTCAAGGGATCAACGTCGAGGCCATCGAGAAACAGCGGACGTCACGTCGTGTAAGACGCATCCTGTTTAAGCGAACCCGGCCGAGATGCCCTCGGCGACGGCACGGATAGCGTGCAAGTCGCGCTTAGCCTTCCAGCACGGCTGTCCGGGCAGCCAGCACCACGGCTCCGGGCTGGCATCGCGCTTCTCCTTCCAGCACGGCTGTCCCGGCAGCCAGCACCAGGGCTCCGGGGCCGCCTCGGGGTCGGCCTCGGCCTCGCGCTTCCACCAGGCCGGGCCGTGGCCGGTGAAGCTGGGGAATCCGGGCACGTGGCCGGCCGGGTTGAAGGGGATGTGCGATGCCGGGTTCTCTTCGTCGGTGCCGATGGCCTCGAGGACGTCGTCTGCCGCGCGCTTGGCCTTCCAGCACGGCTGTCCGGGCAGCCAGCACCAGGGCTCGGGGGCTGCCTCGCGCTTCTGGTCGCCGGCGGCGGCCTCGCGCTTGGTCTTCCAACACGGCTGTCCCGGCAGCCAGCACCACGGCTCGGGGGCCGCCTCGCGCTTCTGGTTGCCCGCGTCGGCCTCGAACTGCTGCCCCAGGCCCAGGCTCTTGTAGTAGTCCAGCGGGTTCTCCCTCGTGAGGGCGATGAGGTTGGCGAGCTCGTCGACGGCGCGCTTGACGGCGTAGCCGGCTCCGCCAGGGAGGTTTCCGGCCTCGGCCTCAGGGGTGCGCTTGGCCACGCCGCCCGACGACTGGATGGCCTCGGCGAAGGCCTCGGCGACTCTCTTGGCCTTCCAGCACGGCTTTCCGGGCTGGCTGCACCAGGGGTTGGCGTCGGGGTTCGGGGCAGGGCTGGGGGCGGCCATGGCTCCCGCGGCGAAGACGGCCACGGCGGTGGCGGTCGTGAACTTCATTGTGGGCGTTGAGCGTGCGGGCCGAAGCTCAGATGGTGGTTCAGGGAAGCTCGAAAGTACTTGGGCGGGTCGTGGGTTTCTCTTGTTGCCTGATACCCAGTTGAGGGTTCGTATCAAGGACCAGCCTCTTGGATCGAGCAGCGGCAAGGGGTGGGCTTTATCATCCTTGAAGGCAAATGCATGGATGTATGCCTTTGCGATGCCTGTGGAAGAAGCTTTGGCCTAGTAGACGGGCGTACGACTCGCGCGAGGGAGAATGACCGCTAGGTCTATTGATGGGACTGCTCAATAACAGCCCGAGGGCTGAGGCGCTGCAGCTGATCGGAGCTGCCAAGACAGCGAGCAAGTATACACGACAAGCGCACTAGCAGCGTCTTCCTGCTCTCTGACCAAGCCCCTGTGGGACTTGACCAAGCGTTAACTGCTTCTTCGAGAGTTCCCGAGACTCAACAGCCGCGGCTGCGGCGGAGTGGCCGTGACGCTTGTCGCTGGCCTATTGACAGCTCGAGAACAGCTCAATACAGCCGCTGGGCTAGAGAATAAAGCCATGGCGAAGTCAATGTCGTTGTGCAAAGCCACCCTTGACTCTTCAAAAGACGCCGCCCCAAGCCAAGTCATCTGTCAGGTCCCGACGATCGTACATGCGGCGATGTCGTCAAGCAGGTCATCTCAGCAGGGGCAACCGGCGGGCTGGAATGGCGTCTCCCAATCAGGGCGCGCGATTCTCCACGGCCCGGTTGGTGTGCTGCGGCTGGGTTGCGGCAGTTCCTTATTGAAGCTCTATTCATAACCCGATTCGGCAACGCGCATTGGCTAGCCACAAGCCACAACCTCGCAACTCTCGATGAGACACGAAGAGCGAACGCAAAGAAGCAGCGCTGCAATAGATCTCTATTGGGGCCTTTTCATCCGTGAGGTGAGTTTCGTTGTATTCGTCGTATGCTTGTTGCTGTGAATTGTCTCGAGGTCAAGCTGGTGGCGGGATGAGCAACGATCCAGCGGACTCAGTAGTCGCGCAAGTCGCGTCTCATCTATAACATGCGCATGTGCCATTCCTTCCAATAAGCGCTTAGCACTAAGTTTAACAAGGCTCCAGCAAATAGACTGCGGTAAGAACTGTCGGCCGTCTATTTGCAAAAGAGTTGTTGTGTCTGGGCGTTATGCCTCCACCCTCAGCCTGGTGAGTTGTGACACATGCAGCCCGTACATCCACATGGCAAGCCGGGGTGGGCGCTGAGGGGCAGTGGTTCGCACGTGGCCCAGTCCGGCCTCGACCATGTCCACAAAGCCTCAACGCTTCGAAAGCGCGCAATGACTCTGCTAGTGTGCTCTGGCTGTTGTCGTGGCGGGCGTGAGGGCACCTGGGGCTTCGGGACATGACGTGGTGCCTTGTTGCCCACGAGGTTCCCTGCGCCGTTGGGGTCTGGAGCAGGGAGACTCGGGTGGCGGAGTATGGTTTCCATAGGGCTTGCTTCAATAGTATGCTGGTGTTCCGTATCCATTGAGTCTTCAATGCCGCGCGCAGAGATATTGGTGTAAAGCCCATCGTGGCATGTCGTATTCGGTGATCACACCATCAAATCGACAATCACCATGAGGCTTGGGTCATTCTCTCCACCGACATTGACTCCAAGAGAAGATGCGTAGAAACGTCCGCCTCGTATGTCTTCGAGCGGGAAGATAGATGCGAGTGTAGGTTATGCATGACATCTCCGAATCGAGGGAGAACGCAGTGGGTTCTATTGAACACCCGAACAGGGAAAACCTCCGGGGCCATCGGAGTACAGGCCGTCGTGGTATCCGTGCCAGATACCCCAAGATCCGTGCTAGATACCCAAACACCAGTGCCAGTTCCCAGCTCCCACGCACGCAGTTCACACGCCGGGGCCTAGACTGGGCCCTGGCATCCCAGTCGCCGTCGACTGGCCCAACAACCCCAGATCTTCAACTGACTGCTCCAAATATGTTCTGCAGGCTCACCTTGTGGACAGGGGATGGTCGACCCGTCGCGTGACTGGCGTCAGCATGGGCGACAAGCAAGCCGTGCGGAAGGGCCGGGCCACGCCGCCCTCATCTTTGGAAACGGCTCGGCTCCGTATCATAGTGCAAAGAACGCTTTCCCCAGAAGACCCAGCCATTTGATACAGGTCCATAGCATCCAGTGGTGAAATACATAAAGTTGTAGTAAGCCGTTCATACATCGATTGTGTACCTCATATAAAGCATTCTATCGGCTGCATACCGACTTACGAGAAATCTTCTGGACCAGAGCGTCCCGGTCGCGGAATCGTTTTGGAAACTTGGCCAAATCGGCTTCTTTCATGAGGCCCCGCGCCTTGGAGGCTTGCTCCAAGGCCTCCGTCTTGGTCAACCTACCGCCACTGCCCGCGGCGCCGACGATGAGGCCAAGGATGGCAAACGGCGCAGAGGCCGGGTCCTCGATGATGTCGGCAATGGTCAAAGCCGCCGAGCCGGCCTCGCTGACGAGCAGCGCGATGCGGGCCAGAGCCGTGGCGCTGCCCACGAGGGGGCCGATGGCTTCGCCGACAAAGGGGAGGGCCATGAAGATAAACGTGAGGATCTTGAAGATGAGTTCCCGCCTCTTGGCTTCCATGGCCCTCTCGCCAATTTCCTTGATCTCCTTCATGCTGTCGACCGACTCGGCCAGCTGCAGGACGGGCATGGAGTAGGCGACGACGGCGTCGAGCGCGGAGCCGCGCTTGCTGGCGTCGCCGTAGATGCCGAGTCCCACGGTGGCGTACGAGGCAAAGAGCGACAACTCCAGGCTCGTGATGTTGGCCCAGGCCTTTTCAATTATGTCCTTGGGGTTGGCGATGGCGATCTTGCTGTCGTCGGCCTTGACGGGGACGTGGTTCCTGCGCTCGAACCAGTGTCTGCACGGCGGGGAAAAGCTGCTTCCTCCCGGGCGCTTGGGGAAAGGTCCGGCGAGGCATTGGCGGATATTGGTCCGGTCTCCCCATGCGATCCACGACTTGTCAATGCCTAGCTTGGCGGCGACGTCGTCGTAGAAGCCCTGCTCATCGACGAGCTCGTACCGGATGCTAATGGATAGTTCTTTAACCCAGGATTTCGGTACGCCCGTGCAAGGATCTGTGCCGTGCTTTTCGCCCACTTGCCAATGGCACTTGAAGAACTTGTTTCCTGCGCCATTGCCAAGCCTCATGTACTCGTCCAGCTTCGGGTCGATGAGGTCCTTGACCCAGTCGGCGTAGTAGCCAAACTTGTCGTCGTAATCATGAGAGTTGGCAGAGAACAAGGACATGCTGTCCACGAGCAATTTGTGAAGGATGTCCAGCGTGAATAGGCTGAGGCATCGCTCACTAAATTGGTCAACCTTGCCGGCGATGGCTTCGAGGCTTCCGGGGTTGAGATCCGAGGGGCAGGCATAGCCGCCAAGACTGTCGTCGCCATCGTCATCACCGCCATTGCTGCTGTCGCCATCACCGGTATCCTCGGTGGCGAATGTTTCGAGATCGATGGCCCAGTCTGCAAAGCCGCCAAAGTTGAGGCTCTTGATCCAGTCGATGCGATCCGACTTGAGATCCCCGTCCAAGTAGGCGACCCAGTCAACGGCACCGGGTTTGCCGTACATGAGAATGTTGGAACTGGAGGTGTCGTCGGTATAGCTCTTGACAATGGAGTAATCTTCATGGTTCTGGATGATCTCGTTGAGCTCGGCGTTGGAGATGTACCCGGCCGTTTCGGTGCAGCGTCCTTTGTAGGCGTGCGAGTCCTTCCTTCCGCCGGTAAATGTGCAAAATGGTCCTGCGCAGTTCTCATCCGCCATGCGGAAGCTTCTGCCATAGCTGCTAACGCCGACAACAATCTGCCGAGACTCAATGCCAGCCTTGGTAAGCATGACGAGGGAATTGAGAGTCTCGGTCTTGTTGACGTGTGATCGAAGACAGTTGCCGCCATCACAACTAGGAATAGCCCACTTGTTGCCGACATCTATTGCAGGTTGTAAGAAAACTGTCATGGTGTGAAGATTGGTGCGTCTGACTTACCCCATTGGCCGTGCAAATCGTATGTCATGTAGACAAAGTAGTCGACGTACTTCGCCATTTCCTTGACTGGATACGCTCTCAAATACCAGAAAGACGCGGGTAGAGCAATGGAAATGCTCCTGTCACTGGTCAATTTGGCTCTGAGAAGGGATAGGAAATCGAGATAGTTGTCGCCTTCGTCACGGCCGCCTGGGGGAATATCCGGAATATCGGGTGCCTGTTGGAGGTTCACGTCAGCATGAGCGGCCATGTTAAAGGAACAACACCTACTCCCGGGTATTCCCAGTCAAAGTCAACACCATCAAGATTGTGCTGAGAAGTAGAAATTAGCGACAAAGCAGATATCGGAATACATCTGCGTTGCAACATACCTCGCCAAGGAAGTTCACCAGGTTATTGACAAAAGCACCTCGGTTGGCTGGCGCGGTCGCCTGGCGGAAGCGCTGGTAGGTGTCCGGGCCAGTCGAGAAGTCCCAGCCGCCAAAGGAGAGCACCCTCCTGAAGCCTCTGCGGTCCATGAACATGTAAAATTCCCTTTCCACAGTCGAGATGTCGACGTTGAAGTCTGGCGTCACCGCCGCAAAGGCAAAGTGCACGTGCGAGTACTTGTCCGCGGGGATGCTGTTAGCGTCCATGTGCAGGCACAAGCGGTCGTAACTGAACCCTTCGAAATATCCCAGACTCATGAACGAGTCGGGGCCTTGGTCGTGGTTGACAAGGTCGGTGCCGCAGTTGGAGATGCAGCCGTTGGTCCCCGGCCGGGCCGTGCCGGGGGCTCCCGTGTCTGCCGGCGTGGGCGTGCAAAACTCGGCCGTCGTTCCGCAAAAGCCCCAGGCATCGCAGCAAGCGTTGAGGGGGCACGGGTTCAGATCCTCCAGGGCAGTGCCGTCGGTCGGCTTCTTTGTACCAGGCACCTGGGGGCCGCAGGTGGTTCCCGGGACATCTATGGGCATGGGGGCGTCTCCTCTGCTGAGGCAGATGCGCTGCCCGCTCTGGAGGCGGGAACAGCCTGCCCAGGCCCAGGTGTGCTTGTTGAAGGATTCAATGTCGTCTTGCGAGATGCCAAAGGCGTCTGCAATACCCCAGCATCCGTCGCCCGCACCGACCTTGTAGGTGTGACACGTACCATCAGCGTCCGGCTGGGGGCGCATGTCGGGCAAGTCACCAGAACCACAGCAGTAATACTGCTTCGGCTTGAGAGTCGAGCAAAAGTCGGAGCGCGAGTTGTATTTGCCGAGGTCGTCGCCAGAGATGCCGCAGCGAGCGGCCAAATCGGCACAGCCATCATGGGCTTTTACTTGCTCTGTCCGGCAGCTGTCTCTGGCCTGGAGGCTTGAAGACCTGGCCCCAGTGGTGGAATTATCGTGCAAGGGAGTCGTGGCATTTGAGCTGATGGTTGAGACGAGCACCTCCATGTCCATGCCGACGGTGGGAGTAGAGCCGTTGAGGCAGAGGCCGCTTGCCCAGCTCTTAACTGCATCCTGGGCGACGTCGAGACCGGGGAAGCCTGCAGCGTACACGCCAAACGTCAAGGCTGCGCTCTTGCCGCTGCAAACCTGGAGCGCAGTGCTGCCCTTTTGTACCTGGTCGTGGAACATGTCTAGCATGGTCGAGGCAGAACTCTTGGCTACTTGCGCGCCCGAGTAGAGGCCTATGACGGCAGAGGCCGACTTGGCAAACAGGATGGTGGTGCCGCACTGGGAGCCCTGTTGCATGAAGCTTGCGAGTTGGCGCGTCGCCGACAAGACGTCCTCTGTGCTGGGCTTCGTGCCGGAGCCAGAGCCAGACACGCTTCCGCCAACTTGGGGCGTCACGGGAGTCCTGAGTACACTGCCACCACAGCTGTGGGAGATGGCGAGAGTTTCAACTCCGCTGCCATTGTCCTGGAGCAAAGGCTGAGACTTTGGGTAGGTCTCTTGTCCGGCCGACATGCATGCCCGGATGGTGAGGATGGCCTGAGGGTCGTTGACAGAACTCTGGACGTTGACATCAAAGATGACGGTCTGCTCGCAGGTATTGAGCTCTGCGAGGTGGTGAAGGGATGTCCAGTTGGACGGGTTGGGCCCTGCTTCGTTGCAGAGACTGGGGCAGTCGTCGGCGTACTGGCCGTGATGGCTGTCCCTGACGGCGCCGCACAACGAGACGAGGTGGACCAATGCGGTCCAGGAGGTAATTGAGTGCTGCATTGATGAAAGACTGCCAGAATTGAGGCGGATGTGGTGAGGAGAGAAGTGAAGGAGAGGGAAGACCGGACGTCCATATACTTTGCCGTTGCTGTTGCTGGGAGGGATATGGCTAAGAAGCCTGGGACGGAGGCGGACGAGGCTCGGAGTCGCAACGACGTTCGACGTCGTCCAGTGCTTGCTCCGCAGTATGGACCGTACTGCATCCATGCCTCTCGTCTTGCCGGAGGTCAGAGTCGATTTGCCGATGGCCGCCCTGGAGGCATCCTTGTCAACTCCAGTATTCTAGACTCTCGATATTTGCGTCTTTGGCACCAACACGGACCACAGCGACCAGCATCGAGAGCAAGCCGCAGGAAGCAGAACACGAGGTGATAGTACCCATGTGCATTTCCGTTTGCTCGTTTCAGAAGTTCAGGCGAGGCTGTGTGTCAGGCATACAGCCGCAAACAGATACAGCCCCAACCCGGCCCGTGCAGCCTCATGCAGCCTCATACAAGGCATTTTGTTCACCACCGCCGGTTTACAAGGTTAGTATTGATGTTGTACGAATATGCCGTCGGATTCTCCGGCGGGAATCTGCCGTCGGACTCTCCGGCGGTCATCTCGCAGCAACGTCGTGCCACCAGCCTGGGTGGGATTCACCTCTGTCTCGGCCGACATGCGCTGGGATCCCGAGCATCACGCATGGTGAGCTTGCACCAAACACTCGAAAGAATCTCGGTATCAGGCCGTCCCCTACCGCCGCCGTCCTGGTTTCCTCCCTCTCTTCACTCCATCTCAATTTTCTCTCGTTACCTTGCCTCACTCGCAACAGTCGCAGCCAAGATGAATGCATTGCTGAGTAGTCCCATCTTCGTGGACAACGGCGAGTTCTTCATGGAGGCGGGCAACATCCTCGATGTTTCTTGGCTGCATGCGACAAAAGCACTTTCCACGCCCGTTTCGACAAACTTGACCCTCTTCCCGGGCTTCGACTGGACCCAGCCCTTCCCGGGAACCACCAAGGACGGCCACGCTGCATACCTCACAGTCGGACAGGCGATGCCCATGAACGAGACCATTGTGCAAAACGCAACCACGGTGCTGTCCTCGTTGACCTTTGGCATCCCCGAATGCATGATGTCCGGCGCGTGGCCTTTGCCCATGGATCCTTCATGGTACCTCTGCCGCCACATCTTCATCTCAACCAAGCCCGAGGCCAAAGGGGCCGTCGATGGCGGCGATGGCTGTTCCTTTCTCTCTCAGGACTGTCTCGCCGATCTCAAATCTGACTTGACCAAGGACTGGGGCACAGCTGACGATACCACCATGTGCTCTCAGTTGATACACGATCCCATCCCGCCGAGTTGCGTCGGCTCATTTGGATATTCCCGCCAGGATGTTCTAGGTATGCATAGTGCAATGCCACAAAGTAGAACATTCTCTGACTACTTCGCAGCCGCCGACAGCAACACGATTGCCAATCCTACCCTGGGGCTGCTCCAGACAAACAAAATGCAGCAGCAACACAGTTGGCGCATCGGTACCGGGTACCACGACCCCGGTGATGCCCGCGCCTATGCAATCGCCGCCAACAGAACCTACCTGGTGGCCACAGTCTGGGGCTACAGCAAAGAGGCTGACCCCAAGACGATCAAGCTTCCCGAAGTATCGTTCGCCTGCTTGTCGTCTGGAGCAAGCCATGTGCCGCCGCCGCCACCCACGGTGTCATCGGCAACGGCTTCGTGGTTCTCGACCGCGCTGGCAACAACTGTAACCATGTGAGCAGCGTCAATGCGGCAGGCATACCAGCGGCGTCTGGGTTCGTACGAACAGACGGTCTTCATGATCTTCACGTCGTCAATGTGCTTTTCATAGATGTACAAGAGAAACCCTGGCTTTTCCTCCCACCTTTCAGATAGAGATGGCCGTTGTTGCCTCTCGCTGTCTGTTGTCTTGACTTACACCTGTGAAAGACCTGCTTGGCAGGCACCGTCTACGGCTTACACAACATCCGTTGCACTCGGCCTTTGGTGTGTTCGTCTCCCCCTCAACAAATTACCTTACTGGGTTGAATGGCGCACGGTTGTACCAGACGATGGCATTTGTCGATAACATTACGACAAATACTCTCGTAGACAATCATTGTTCATATAGATTGTTCGAGTACGTTAGGGCTGTACCCGGTAGGTTAATCCGGCCCGGCCGCCAACTAGTTGCACAGGACACGGGGTGCGCATAGAGGCGCGCACAAGATCCCGTAGTAATGCTGTACTATAGAGCCGTCTCGCTCAGTTTCTATCCATTCCCATCCCTCACTCTCAGCACATGCCTGCCTGCCATGGAAACACAGTCGGTCACGTTTCATCGCTTCCCCGACTTGCCTGCTGAATTACGCCAATCCATCTGGTTCTATTGCCTACCTCATCGAGTCGCCCAACAAGACGACCCTTTGCTCATCGACACCATTCGCAAACAGCAGAGATGTTGGTCTCGCCGAGCGTCTCGCCAGAATGCCTCGCCACCGCTCATCGCCTCGATCTGCAACGAGTCGAGACAGGTCGCGTTGCGCTGGGTGAAGATCCTGCCGCAGGACTATTTCCTAAATCTAGGGCCTATATGGGTCCAACCTTGTCTTGACGTTTTGCATATCAACTGGACTCAGGAGTACAGTGGCTATGCTGACGTTTGGTATAATCCCATGACAATGTTTTTCGTCGAAGCGATCGACGTTCTGGGCAAGATCCCGATTTCGTTAGTCGCTGATCAATTTCATCCTTTTCATTTGGAGCCGCTGCCGGGAGACGACGCCAACTACGATTATCCATGCCTTTACATTCAGGACAAATTTGCCAAAGATATCCAAGAATATCCCATGTATGGCGGCAAACCGTATTTCGCCATATCCGCTACCCTGGTTTTCATTTGTCTTCACGCCACCAAAGTGCAGGCTTTGGACTCGGGTTTATTCGGCATACTAGGAGATGCGCCATTGCAAACGGTGGATTTTGACGACGAGGAACGGCTGAGAGCATTCCACGCTCTCTTCGAGAAGGGCTGCTCCAACCACAAGCGGCCCGAAGTGGCCAAGATGTTTGGCTCCATCCTGGCGCCCAGCTTCCAGCCTCGCGTGCAAACCTGGAGGGAAAAGGTGGATTGGCTCATGATGGCTTACGCGTGGCTGGCCGCCACCTTGTCAGATTATAACTGCATTCCCATCGATGGTGACCCGAGATTGGCCTGGAATCCGCCGCTTTCAGCCGATAAAATTTGGCTGAAGATGGTGCACGACGTGCTGGAGGAAGTAAATCTGTTCAATGAGGATCATCCTTGGGTGGTGCAGGCCAAAAAAGAGTTGCCAAGGGTGGCACCAAAGGTCATGTTTCTCCTTTGCACCGACGAGTGTGATGTGGATGGAAATGTCCGCATGGTGCGTTATGAACAAAGACCGATCTAGTCATGAGTGGGATGACGATGTTGTTAAAGCAAAACTTCCATGTAGATAGCATGTGTTTCCAGTTTTAACCACCTGTCCTGTCTCGAGCAATCTAGTTGTCACTATTTGCATGAGCCAAAGGGAAGCTCGAGCTCGTCGTGAAGACCCTGCGCTTCAAGAATAACAGCCGCATGACGTGAGCTTTGCCCGCCACCCTTGTTATATTCGTCCACGTATCGCCGAAGCTTCTCTTCGTGGTTGTCCATTCCATTTTTGCCGGCGTTTTCCCTGATGGTTTCCTCGACGTCCACTTGCTGATAGTCGGGGATCGGCGGGTGCGAGATGGGAGCGGTAAGCATCAGCTTGAGGTCCGTAACTAGTTGGCCCATGTCCTCTTTGAATGCGTCCCTTAAAGCGCCTGCGTGGTTCATGCGACGGGAGTCTGCGGTGGCCTGGAGCGATTTCTTGATCTCGTTGAAGTGCCCGCCGCTGGGGTCTTTGCCCTGGCGATGTAGTTCATGTCTTGTGTCGTCGATGGCTGACTTGGCGTAGGACATGACCTCTGTAAAAGTGTCTGTCCCTGACCATCCCTTGAAGAGCTTTCCATTGAGAACAGCTCCTTTAAATCCCAACTTGTCGAGCTCCTTCCCAGCCGCTCCTAGATCTTTCAGGTGCTCGTCAGTGAGCTGGCTGAAGTCACCTTTTCTGTAATCCGGATTAAAGGTGTCGATGCGTTCTCCATTCGGACCGCGGATAAGCGTCTTTCTGTCTGGCTCTTTCAAGACACCTTTGGTCACATTGCTGACCTCTTTCAGAAAGGCCTCCATATCACAAGGGCTCTTGCAGCCTGGTGCAATCCGGTTCCCGCCCTCTCCAAACGCATCCACCATGAATTGACGAAGGCGATAGAAAAAAATAATCTGGAATTTGCCAGAGTCTTGGTTGGCAAATGTACCAGTCACCAGCAGAATTGCTAAAATCCAGAAAGGCAACATGATGGCGGACGGTATAGACCGGACAGAGGGACAGCACTCCAGAAGAGGTGGGAACAACGAATGAACAATTGTGCACTCCGGAAGAGATGGGAAGAACGAATAAACAGTTTTGCACTCCAGAAGAGGTGGGAAGAACGGATGAACAGTTTTACGCTCCAGAAGAGAAGGGAGGAACGAATGAACAGTTTGGCAGGGCAATCATCACGTCTTTGGGATATAAAGGCAAACTAAGGATTACACAAGAGCAGTGACTACATACAGACAGGGTGTTCTAGAGCAAGGGAATAGGTTGAAGGCGAGGAACCTGCGGTTTGCCATCTGGTATACCATCAACCCATTTGTTCCGCTGATCCATGTACGGAGTACAGCTATGTACAAATAATATACTCCGTACAAGCCACCAACTAATCAACGCGCACAAACATTTTGAACCCTTCTACATCGAGATGGAGCTACGATTCAGTATACCGCGAGGCATCAACATATGCGCCTCGAGCGTGGAAGCGGAGCTTCTACACTCTGGACCAAACAACCAAGTATCTCTTTCTCGGCACATTCGGCAAGAATTCGTGTCTGAAAAGGGGTCTTGGAGCTTATTCTGATTGCATGTGGCTGCTTCCATCTTCCTGCTCGGCTTACACTCGATCCTGCGCATCGCTGGAGCACTAGTAAGACAGTGTCTCAGTTTGGCGCAGGTTGGCAGCCAACGCGCCTTACTCGTAAATAAGCACCTATCCGTCGTGCCATGTTTGCTGTTGCTTGCCAACTGTCCTGCCCTTCCAGAAATATCCCGGCTTGCAGTGCTCCCCGCGGACAACTCACCAACTCCGGTCCTCGGATGCAGCCACACGCGCCCATGTCGCTCCCTGTTGCGCAGACGCCAGCCAGCTGGGTACCCGTCAATGCAGCATCATCTCAAACCCAACGCGTCGCCGCCCAGCCATCCGGACTCATGGCCGAGTGTCACGGCAGCCATGCTCGAGACCACGCTGCATGTCTCAGGCCGAAGGATGACGCAGCAGCAAACAAGACAGACAGGTAAGAAAACGGACCAGAATGGCGGGGCATGTAATATGCTTGGAGGCGCATGGGCCGACCGCCCGGAGGACTCGAGATTGCATGCAATGCACATGGGCATCGGGCAATAGCTGAAGCCTGGTCTGTCCTGTACGACACGCATTCCACCGCGTCAGATCAGATGGGAACGCGTTGCGAGGTCTTGTTTGCCTGCCCAGTGCACCTTGCCGCATATGTAGGGGGGACCGTTGGTTGCACAGCAGCGAGCTGGCAAATGAGGCGGCCCGGCGATGACTTGATGCCTCTCATTGCCGCTGCGGAATACTCCGGGCAGCGCCAGTCGCTGCTGTGCAACGTCGCCTAGTCACTTGCTTCTTCGTAGTTCACTGCCGTCACTGCCGCCCTCGAGCCCATGTCAGTTCATGTGGGGGACCCAGCCGGGCGAGGAGGGATGGGGGCGGGAGGGCCCATTGGCGTGGCAATGTGAAGACGATGCGGGAGCCGGGAACCCTGAACCCTGCTGTCCATGTCATTTGCTGGCTCCCAATGAAAAGCCGGTTTCTGAAGCCCGACGGCGATCAGGGGCGGGCGATCACTGACGGCATCAACAGCGAGCCTTGATCGACTCGAGCAGCCTCCCGAGATCAAGGACCGTGCAACTCGGCCTGCGGTGCCTGCAGCCTCGCATCGTCCCGGCCGGCTGTTGTTGGGCTCAGCGCCGGCCTGCTCGGCTCGCCCAGCCTCGACTCGTGCTGGGCAGGGAGCTGGACCGGGTGGGATATGCAAAGCCATGACAAGCGACGAGCCGTCGTCCCTGTTCAATATTCGCCCCTCGGGGAGCGCCAAGCGGAATAGGGCTTCCAATGCAACCGAGGACCCCTGCGTATGCCACTCTAATATGGGGCGAATATGCGAGTGCCTCTCCAGACGAGTCTCCAGTGGGTCAGCCGCTCTTCCAGTCATCAGATACTTGGCATCGGATACTTGGCATTACTCGTACACCTCGCCTTTCCTGATCCCACTTTGCGCGCTGCCAGCCGCGGGCAACTGCCGCATCGTGATCCCAACAAATCTGCCCCTGTTCGTCTACGAGCATTGCCTGATCGTCCATTGTATGTACGCACGCACAGTCAACTGGCGGGCGGGCCGCGGCGCAGAGGCGTCTCCATGGAGCTCCGGGAGTTGACCTGTCGCAGCCTCGCAGGCAAGCAGGTTACGTATCACCAAGTACTCCGTGCTTGGTGCCTCGGGACTTGCCGCTGGCCGACCGTATCTCGTCACCCAGTGTGCGCCCCTGCTTCGAGACATGGGCAGAATACCGCACAATCGTCTGGCCGCCCCCGTATCTCCAGCTTGCTTCGTTCCCGTGCCTTAGTGCTTAGCGGCTGGGCGGGAGGCCCCAGCCACGGCCAAGAATAACGGCCAAGCACGAGGTGGATTGGCTACGATAGATGAGCTGGCAGTTGAAGTGGTGGGTTGATCGAGGCTAGTCGGCTGCAGGGGAGGCGCTGCATCTCGCCAAGTGTTGCTGCTACTGCAACTCATCCTTGTCCCAGCTTCTGGCCAAAGCCCTGGCGCGGAAACAGTCTCCGCCACCTATGTAACTGGGACGGGATAAAGGAGGGATTGACAGGCACAAGCGCGGGGGAAGCGAGCTGGCAGAAAGCGTCAGCAAACGGCCGCGGGGCCCGAGGCTTTGTCTTCCCGGCGCCCCTGCAGACGTTGGTCGCAAAGCCATGGGCGTCGACAAACATCCGCCGGCACATCGCCAGACGCGGGGCCGGTGGTCTGGCTGATGTGGGCTGGCTGAGTATGTTGTCGGCATGCCATCAGACGTCAGATATGCCGGGACGCCGCCGGCCAAAGCCAAGCGCCAGGGGATCGATTCTCCGAATAGAACGCAGCCACCCGCGCTTGATGGCAAGAGTGGCGTTATTAAAGCTGGCTGCAGGTCTCTCCGGCGCCGCCGAGGCCCCCATTGGGCAGTGAGATGGCCATGAACCAGCCGGGAGGTGATGCGAGGTCTGGCCCCCCCCCCC